>CM042538.1:32567899-32707899 GCA_023630585.1 Cranoglanis bouderius
AGGAGAAGAAGAGTTCAGGTCCCAGTGCTCGCAAAGGGAAAGGTCAGATCGAGAAGAGGAAGCTGCGTGAGAAGCGCCGGTCCACAGGAGTAGTCAGCATCCCGTCCAGTGAGGTAAGAGCTGAACTGGAGGCTGTAACTTTGATGTTTGGGTTAAAATTGAAAGATTAAATTGACTGTTATTCATTTAATGGCTGCTTTTTTATCCAAATTGAGCTAAACAGTTGAGGGTTAAGGGGCGTGTCCAAGAACGCGACAGTGACAGCTTGGCAGATTCGAACTCGCAACCTTCTGATCAGAAGACTGATAATATAATCTTTTCAAATGGTATTTTATAATAAAATTGTCTTCCATTTTATTTATTTTATTTATTTGTTTACATTTTTAAGACTGATGTATTTCTAATTGGTCTTAATAATGGAAACAAATAAATCGATACAGATAAATAGAAAAATGTTATTTTGAAAAATATAATTTGAAAAGATTATTCTGAAATGTACTGGTATTTTACAACAAAATATATTTAATTATCCTAAATGTAAACTTTCTTTCTTTCTTTCGGTATTATATTTATTTATTTATTTATCTGAGCACTTGATGTCCTCTACTATCCACCAGTTCCCCCAGAAGGTGTGCCCTGCCTGTTTGTGTCCTTCTCGGATAAAAAAAAATAAAAAAATAAAAAAGCAATCCCATAATCCCCTTCATCAGACCAGAGTTCTAAGAAACCATGAAAGCATCACAGGAGATGTTCCGTCTATTCATCACGCTCGCGTTCCTTCAGCTTGCCAGCTTCGATTCGTCCAAAATCAGCGCTGTTCATCACGTTGCCGCGAGGCTGACATGGAAAAACAGAGTGCAGTTTCGCCGTCAGCCTGAAACGCAGCGTCCAAACCACAACATCGTAATTCACCGTCTCATTCCTCTTTACATAACACACTCCAGAAATCTCAGCCTGTCCACCAAAAATTACTCGCAAACACACCGTGAACGACGTAAAGACTCCGAGAAGCTACTTTCACGTTCACGTGCAAACAGAAGTCGTCTTCTCTTAGCTCTGTTTAACTAACGAGCGATTACTAAAGCCTGGTTTATATCAGGAAGTTTCTTCCAAGTAGTTCCTGCTCGAGAGATGGAACGTCTTCATGGACCAGGAAGTACCGAGAGCTGAGCGTACTGGACTGAAACGGAAAACTGTACTATTATTTGTGGCTAGATTAAAAAGGCTACACCAAATTTGCGAAACGACCCTAACAATAAAGATCTGAACCTTCTCCACATGTCCTGTATCGCTGTGATGTTATGGCGCTCGGGATTATTGTCATAAAGGCTGTCAATCAAGCAGGCTTGTTAGAATATTAGGCCACGCCCATTAGGACAGTCACAGAAGGGTGGGTGTGATTTGTGAATTCAGCTGGTGAAATTTTTTGTGAAATTTTTTTTTTTTTGTCTAAAGTTGTGAAATGTTTAACATGTCATCGTACAGAGGCCGTGCGATACAGTGATTGTTACGTGTAAGGCGTCGTAACACAGCGAGACAGTGCCTTAGTGGCTTTTTAGACTAAATTCCAGATGTTAGTGTGTGTTTCAGATGACTGACTCACTTCTTCTGCAGGGAACAGACACATTTGCTCTAATCAGTGAAACCAGATGATGGTACTGGTGTTTGCTTGGTCTGTCATTACTGTTGGAATGTGATATAGCCTATAGGGCAGGTTAGTTGTTTTGTAATATCAGGCTGTTAACCTATGGTGTATTTTGTGCTACAAGATTTTTATGGTCCCTGTTTCTCTTATAGATGTTAGGGGTTAGGACTGTTTCAGATGATTAGCCTTTTGGGCAGGTGACATTGAATGGCAATGAATGATCAGTTTCATCTAGTATATTTAGGCTTTGGGGCAGGTTATATCGATGAGACTTGAAACTTCAGGGCTATTAAGTTTTTAAGCCAGGATCCTATAGGGCACAACTGTTTTTTTTTTTTTTTTTTTCTATGCAGATTTTCCATCCCATGTAAAGGACTGTTCTAATATGCTTTTTACTTCTTTACTTTATGGGGCGGTTTCTATGATAAAGTTATAAAATGCTCAAGTTTTAAGTTGTTCAAGCATTATGGAGCTTTAGTTCCATATGCCTGCGAGGCTGTTTCTACAGGGTTATTAATACTCAGGATTTCAGTCTATGGTGCTGTTAAAGCATTTAGCCTATGATGTGTAATGATCTTTGATCTGAAAACTATCAGGCAGTTTCTGTTGGAGGCAGTTTCGGCAACCTAAAGACAGTTTCTTTTTTCAATTTGATGATTTTGAAACTTTTTGGGGCCGTTTCTTCAGCCTGTAAGGCAGATTTAGTTTGAATTGTGAGACTCCCTGCCTTTTATTCTGACTCAATTGGTCAATTTCTGATGTTAATTAAATTTGTCTTAAATTCTAAACTATAGGGCAGTTCCTGTGAGGTGCTGCCTATGGGGCATTGACTCATGGAAGGTTTCTAATGCAATTACATCTTCGATTATAGAACTATTATAGAACTGGTGTAATGAACTTTATAATGAGTTTTAAAGCTGTCACTTTGTGGACCTGATTATTTTTGGCAGATTTAACAGCTAGTAACACCTAGATAAGCCTGTAGGGCAGTTTTTATTTGATGAAAAACCTACACTTGTTTTTTGACCTTACAGGACAGATCCCACAATGTTGAGGTTCCTATACTTTTAGGATACTGAGTACATTTTATCAGATAATTATGAAACGTTTAGCTCTTTGTGAATTCCCTAGTGTTTTAGCCTATAAGGCAGTTTTTATTACACTATCAATTCCCCAGGTTTTCAGCCCATAAGGCAGTTTTATTACACTGTGTAAATTCTCCAGGTGTGCAGGATATGTAAGAGTTTTAAATACTCTATGGGAAATCCCCTTTAAGGCAGTGTTATTACGCTATGTGAGTTCCTCGGATTTCAAGCCTTTAAGGCAGTTATTATTACCCTATGTGAGTTCCCCAGGCCTGCAGCATATGTAGCAGTTGATGTTGGAAACAGATCAGCGTCTTCCTCGCCCGTGCACATCCTGTTATTATCTTCTCCTCTGGGGCAGTATTAAGTAGTTTGGGAACTGGGCATGTGCCAGGCTCTAATGTTAGGGTTTCAGTGGGGGCTTACACCGTGCCAGGCGAGTACACGCATGCCCTCCAGCCGCTCTGCAGGATCACAGACTGACCAGGAGAATGAGTGAAGGAACAATTTTTTATTTCAGATTTCATCAGTTAGCAAACATTAGTACAAGTTTTATTTAATTTTGTTTATTTATTATTTTATTTTTATTTAGTTTATTAACTGAGACTCTTTAGTAATATGAGTCAGGTACAGTGTGTTCTGATTGTCTGAGAGCAGTACAGAGTGTAATAACTGTGACAAGATCAGATATTAGTCGTTATGAAAGAACGATAATTAACAGTGTGTGTGTGTGTGTGTGTGTGTGTGTGGGTGTGTGTGTGTGTGTGTGTGTGGGTGGGTCAGCTGATTAAATAAAACAGTTCCTGGTTGTGGAGTCAGACTTTTGGACCTGTGTGTGTGTGTGTGTGTGTGTGTGTGTGCGCGTGTGATTGTGTGTGTGTGTGTTTTCTCATTTGTCCTCCAAAATAGTCATGAAGATGAGAATGTCAATGAGGGAGATTTGAAGTGTGTGAATGTGTGTGTGTGTGTGTGTCTGTCTGTGTGAGTGTGTGTGTGTGTGTGTGTGTGTTTACGACCTGCTGTGAATTATGGGTCTCTGCTGGAATCTCGGTCGAGAGCAGCTTCTGTCAGCAGAATTTAGGAGAGATTCATATCAACACCAGCAGTTTCAGTAATGCGCGCACACACACACACACACACACACACACACACACACACACACACACACACAGACCGTCGTTGCTGTGTGTTTTTATAGCATGAACTTTCATATCCATGTCTCTCAGCGCACTTCATAAATTGAGTGTGCATATTAGCATTGTGCTAATAAGTGCTAGCAGTGTTTGACAGTTGGCCGACTCGCAGGCATTTATATGAAGATAAAAATTCCCACATCTGGCTTTTATCTGTGTCTGCACTTTCAACGTAAACATCCCATTTCTCTAAAACAATCACATTTACTGTAAAATATTCTGTAGTTATGTAGTAGGTGGCAGTTTTACAGGGTTATGAGTGTCTCAGAGCTGCAGCCTAAGGGGCAGTTTTAGGTGGAGTTTGTGTGATTTGTAGGTTTCAAGTGGAGTCTCAAGGTTATGAGGGGTGGTGGTAGCTCAGTGGTTAAGATGTTGGGCTACCGATCGGAAGGTCGTGAGTTCAAATCCCAGCACCGCCAAGCTGCCACTGTTGGGCACTTGAGCAAGGCCCTTAACCCTCAACTGCTCCCTGGGCGCCGCAGCAAAAATGGCTGCCCACTGCTCTGGGTGTGTTCACGGTTTGTAGTGTGTGTGTTCACTACTCACAACTCCTAATGTGTGTGCACTAACATGGATGGGTTAAATGCAGAGGACAAATTCCAAGTATGGGTTACCATACACTGGCCTTCACATGTCACTTTCACTTTCAGACGGGCCTGTACATGTGCTTTCTTGAGCAGGGGGCCTTGCGGGCGCTGCAGGATTTCAGTCCTTCACGGTGTAGTTTGTTACCAAGTTTTGGAGAAATCAAAAACTGAAATCTATAGGGCAGTTTTAGCTGGAGTCTCCTAAAGGGCAGTTTCACAAGGATTGCATTGAGGGTCTCCTGTCTTCATTCTAAGGGCGGGTCTCAAAGTTTTGAAGGTCTCAGAATTGCAGCATAAAGGACTGTTGGATGTGGAGTACAAGGGTCATGAGAGTCTCAGAGTTGCAGCCTAATGGGCAAATTCAGGTGAAGTTTGAGGATTTTGAGTGCCTCAGATGTTTCAAATGGAGTTTGAGCCTTATGAGGGTCTCACATCTGCAGCTTAAAGGGGCAGTTTGAGGTGGACTATAAGGGTTATGAGGGTGTCAGATTAGCATCCTAATGAGCAGTTTTAGGTGGAGTTTGAGCGTTTTGAGCATGTCAGATCTGCAGCCATTCGGGCAGGTTCAGATGGAGTATAAGAGATATGAGAGTCTCAGATCTTAAAGCCTTACTGGCAGTTTGAGCATTTTGAGGGTCTCTAATCTGCAGCCTAAGGGGCAATTTTAGGTGGAATGTGAGTGTTATGAAAGTCTCATAAGGAGCAGGCGGTGTTTAAGGTTTATGATCTGCATCCTATTGGGCAATTTCAGATGAATTTTGAGGATCTCAGAATTGCAGCCTAACTGGTAGTTTTTGTTGAAGTTTAAGAGACGTGAAGGCCAGTTACAGGTGCAGTTATGAGGATCTTATGACCCTGTGAAACCTATGTGGGTCTTAGATGTGTAGCCTACTGGGCAGTTTCAGGTGCAATCTCAGGGTTATGGGGACTGTTGACAAGACTATGGGGCAGCTTCTGTTGGAGTTTGAGTATTTAGTGGGTCTCCTATGGTGCAGATTTAGGTGGAGTCTCAGGGCTGTGACGATATCACAATTGAAGCCTAAGAGGCATTTTGAGGGTCTCAGATTGAATTTGACCATTATAATGGTTTCACGTCTTTAGCTTAAGGGGCAGTTTTGGGTGGAGTTTCAGGGTTATGATGATTTCAGAGCTGCAGCCTAAGGGTCAGTTATCATGAGTGAAGCCTACGGGGCAGTTTTTGTTGGAGTTCTCAGATCTTCAGCTGTCTGACAGTAACGGATTATTTTTGACTCGTCTGTTTTCTTTTTCTTTAATCCCACAGTCATCAGACTGCTAGCTCTCATGTTATGGTTAGACACACACACACACACACACACACACACACACACACACACACACAGTCTTACTTATTCATGTCACATCTTGCTGAAAGAGAGGAGATGGTTTTGTTCAGTAACATGATAAAGAAAAACAAACAAAAAACCAGTTAGTGACTCACCTGGTATAAAAATGTAAAATGAGGGGAAATAGTGGTATTTTACGACACATGATATTTAATTTAATTTCTACAAAAAGTAAAACTTCAATACAATTTTTTTTGCTTCTAATCAGTTTGCCATTGATAATTAGAAAAATATATCACAGAAAAGTGTATTGTGATTGATCACAATATCCATATTATATCATCACATTGCCCAGCCCTAGTTCTGTATCCTTTAGAAATCCAGAAACACAGACATCACAGGGTTAAATTTTGTGATTGATGGGCTAACAAGTTTTAGAAATACTTCTGCTTTCTTCTTTTAAAAAAAATGACAACAAAAGGGCTCCTGAGACGCGCAACGGAAAAGTGTTCAGCCTATCGTCCGGAGATCATAAGTTCGAATCTCGACGATGCCGCAGCCATCCGTGGATCCATCTGTGCTCTCAGGGAGGGAGGGGTGTCATACTCTCTCTCTCACATCAATCACAGTGACACTAGCCAATCGTCGGCGTCTGTGAGCTCATGCATGTGGAAGTGGGTGGATAGCGCTTTCCTCCCGAGTGTGTCACGCTGCCCCCTTGCACGAAAAGATGCTGTCAGCTAGCTTCACGCCTCTGGAAGGAAGCATGTGTTAGCCGACGCCCTCCCTGGTTGGTGGCTGTCGTGTGATAGGGGAGACCTGGCTGGTGGGTGGGACTAAATTAGGGAGAAATATCAGGGAAAAATCCAAAAAAAGAAATAACAGAGTCAGCTGCCTTTTTTGTCATATCCATGATGCATCAGCACCTGTGACTGATAACACGAGTACACTATGATTACTAGCTATCAATTTGTATTTAAACGTATAGACGGGTAGACAGACAGGCAGGTGCATAGACAGACAGACAGACGCATAGGCAGATGGGTAGGCAGACAGATGCCTAGGCAGACAGATGGGTAGGCAGATAGATGCCTAGGCAGACAAGCAGGTAGACAGACAGGTGCATAGACAGACAGACAGACGCATAGGCAGACAGACGCATAGGCAGACAGACAGACGGGTAGGCAGAGAGACGGGTAGGCAGAGAGACGGGTAGGCAGAGAGACGGGTAGGCAGACATGCACTGAAGTGAAATGAATTGTATAGACCAGTGTTAATCTGAATGTAGGTTACACAGTAAACATCACTGTTAGTGCGTAATGTTTTGTGCACTGTTCTGGCCACAAGCTTCAGAATCTCGATGGTTGGTTGCAATCTGATTGGCTGTGTGTTTTGGTAAATAAATTTTCACTGTAATAAAAAAAAACCCACAGAATTGTGTCTTGGTCGTTTCAGTGTCAGTCATATTTGTCTTTCTCCAGTTATGAAAAACAATAATGTGATTATCAGTGTGCATGCAGACAGCCTTTTAGGTAAATTCCACCTCAGACTGATAAAGAATCAACATCTCACCAATGCTAACATGACTAGCCATGTCCTAAAGGAAATAAAAGGGGAAAAAAAAGTGCAGATCACGCTGGAGGTGTGTTTGTTCTGAAAACAAAAAGTGGATTAAAATGGACAGACATAGTGAGAGGTAGAGAGAGAGACAGAAGAGAGTGTTAGAAAGAGAGACGGAGTGAGAGAGACAGACAGAGAGGTAGAAAGGGAGAGAGAAAGGTTTAGAGACAGACAGACAAAAACAGAGAGAGAGAGACAGACAGAAGGAGATAGAGAGAGAGACCGCCAGACAGATAGACAGACAGACAGAAAGAGACAGACAGACAGAAAGATTGAGAGACAGACAGAGAGAGACAGACAGAGAGAGAGACAGGTATGTGATGATGTTATCCCAGAGGAATTTGGTGTGTTGATGTGCCCTTGTTTGGAGAAAGGCTAAAACGTGCAGCGACTCAGTGTGATTACTCATTCTTCACATTCAGTCCAACCACAAAGCCTCATTCCTGAGTAACACACACACACACACACACACACACACACACACACACACACACACACACACACAGAGGAAGGAAAGAGCTCAACCTGAACACTGAACACACACTGCTAACAAAACGCACAGAATCAGTTACAGTTTACACTCATAATCACGTTTATATTTTACACCACAGCGCTGCCGAGTTCTGGATGCTGATTGGTCAGAAGGTGTTGATTAATTCTCTATAACAGCAGCTCTGACAGTAGCGCAGGTTTATATTAATTAACGTTATCGTTTCTATAGTAACAGGGACGTGTACAGCGAGCGCTTCAGTGGTGATAAACAGATTAAAATAATTGTTGATGTGGTGAAGTTTTCTGTTAATGGAAGGAGTCAACAGTGTCAGCGCTTTGTAAAGGTCAGAGGTGAAGCTGTAACTTTTCCGACATCTTCGGGACAGAGGAGTTTACGCTTCTTTGCGGTTTCTCGGTTGAACGGTGAGGACACGCCCACTTTTGTTGGATCCTGTTTGTTCTGAACTGATTAAACAGTGATGCTGATTCAATGGGGCGCAGTAATGGATTTTAGCACATCGCGCTTCAGCTAGCGCATTAGCGCACTAGCGGATCACCGTGCCAGTCTCTCTGAACTTGTTCTCAATCCCAGCGCTCGGCACATTGCTCAAATATTTGTGTTTTTTTTCCCCCCACCAGATGGGTGATTAAGCGTTATTACGTGTGTCCGTTTGAGGCAGGCAGGAACACACTGTGAGTTTCATACACTTTTATCTAGGGCTGGGCGATGTGACAAAAATATCATATCAGGATAATTGAGGACATTACTACGATACACCATGCGTATCACGATTTATAATTTAGCTAACAAACTGTGTGCAAAACGGTAGTAAAATAAACAAACAAAAAAATGTTAAACCGAGTTTGACGATACTTTTCTGTAATGCCTACAAAGACAAAGTTTTAAGAAACAACAACAACAAAAAAAAACGTCAAATCAACAGCATCCATTCAACACCATTTTAATTTGTAATTATTAAAAACATAAATAATACATCACCATGCCAACCATATGTCAGAAAAGTGTATCGCGTAATTAGGGTTGTCACGGTAACAAAATTTCAGTATTCGGTACCAATGCCAGTAAAATTCCACTGTACTCGGTACCGATTTCGGCACCAAAGCAAAACACACAAAGTTAAATATCAATATAAAATGTATTTTTAAAAACAAATCCCATTCTGTATGGCATTTTTCCCCCCACAAGTAATTAAAGGTATAAAAATAAATAAACAAAAAAAAAAAAAATGCCATAATTGAACACCACACACTTCTTATTTATAAAGTTATATATTAAAATAAATTAAAACAAATGTATATGTATATTTCAAGTATTTCTGAGAAATGCTTTAAGTTTTGGCCTTAGGTTTTTTTATCCTTCAAGTAAATAATTAAATAAATTACAAGCAAATAATGCAAACTATATAAAAAAAAAAAAGTTTCCGAAACGAAACACTCGCCGCTCGTTAGGCGTCTGGACTTTTAAACTGAAGTGCTGAAAGTGAAGCGGAGTTATAACAGAGAAAACCTGAAAGATTAGACTCCTCTGCCTGTAATCTGAAATGACCCAGCAATAGTCCGTGGGTATTTATTGATGTGTTTTGGACTAAATATTTGTTCTTAATTGGATGGTTTGGACCTTTGCCAGTGTAACAAGACTGTTGTTGTGGGGATGTTATGGATCAGTGGACTACTATGAGGCTTCATAGGTGAGTTGCCTCAGTTTTGTAAGTGTTGGTTTTACACTTAACACCGGCGGTCCACCAGTAGTCTGTGGATGTTTTTAAAAGAATTAAAATGGTTAATAAGGACACATGAGCATATTAGCATGTATGCTAACCATTAAGTAAACAAAAACGAGGATGTTTTTTTTCAATACTACACTTGGATGAAACTCTGCTACATCATCCATAATGTAACCGCTACCGTAACTGCACGGTGCACCAATGAAAAGTCCCCGACCGACTACCTGTCAGACAGCGCATCAGTACCGGGTTGACCCGCTACTCGGTACTACCGGTACTTGTGAAAATCTGGTACCGTCAACTTTTTGTTGTTTTAGTACCGACTTGGTACCGAAGTAATAACATCGTTAATAAATGTTATTTCTAAATGTAATTTTGTAGTTTTCTTAAACTCGTATTTGTCGCTCTGTAGCTGCTGAGCGCTTTGCCCCGCCCCCTCCCGGTTTTCTAGCATGCTGATTGGTGGTTGGAACCCACATCCCTACATGGAACCCTGGTGTGTTCTCTTCCTCTGTGCGGTTCTTTAGTCAGGTCAGAACACAGCCAACCCGCTTCCTAGTGAACTCTAGTGAGAAAGTGAATCAACTCTGAATCGACTCACTGCAGGAAATGAATCAAACATGCTGTGCATTTCAGTTTTTTGTAGATTCTTTTTCCCCGAGCAGCTAAACTGAGCCAAAGCACTGAGCTGTAGTGTTCTGAACCAAAAGAGAAAATAAACTCCGGATGCGACGCACAAATTGATTTAGCGCTCGGGTGATTTTGGTGATTTCTGCACACACTTTAACTGCTAAAGGTTTGTTTTATTCCCTCACTGTAGTTCTGACCAGCGAATGGGAATTTACAGACGTTTCCAGTTTGTTTAATTATGTGCAGTGTGAAATGATAAGAAAACCAATTAGCAAACAAATCAAAAGAATCAATTTCACTCTGATTCTGAAAGCAGCCTTAAACTCTCAGTCACACTTAATACACAAAGTACACACCCGTGTGTCGTGCACGTGTGTGTGTGTGTGTGTGTGTGTGTGTGTGTGTGTGTGTGTGTGTGTGTGTGTGTGTGTATTTCTGGGTGTGTATGTAAATGTGTGTGTGTGGTTTGCTTTCTGCATATATATATATATATATATATTTACACACACACACACACACACACACACACACCCCTAGGAATTCATATGAGAAAAATATATTTGAAGTATATTTCCAGTGATATATTACATTTTTTAGTACACCTGGGTGACTAGGAACAAGAAATTGTTCAACAATGACTTCCTGTTTCACAGGGGTATAAATATGAGGTAACACACAGGCAAATTCCCTTAGACTGCGTCCGAAATCGCGTACTATGACAATACATACTGCACCGTTGAAACAGTACGTACTAATCAGTATGTGTGTGTGGTAAGAATACAATCCCGGACATACTACATCCGCCATGTTGGCACTGTCATGTGACCTTCGATGTCATCATGAACACTAAAATCTTAAAGGGAACACCAGATTCAAGCGTCCGCACTAACGGCAAAATGCACATAAGGAAAGTTAACTGAATTAGCAGTGTAATGTGGGCGGGGTTAACAGGCTGAGGTAAATTCGTTGCCGTTAGCTTGGCCGGCTAAGGCATGATGGAGATCACAAAAAAGGTTCCAAATGCTGTTTACTTGTTTAAACCTTCAACAAGTTAACAATGTATTCAGGTACTTTTAAACAAGTCCTGTTTAACCAAGGTTTAATACTTAAAAAGAGACGACCTTTTGGCAATAAACACCAGAGGTGGTTTTGGAGCACACAGAGAGGTAGCCATATGGAAAAGTACCTCATGCCCACGGTTAAATATGGTGGAGGCTCTTTAATGTTTTGGGGCTGTTTTTCTGCCAGAGGACCTGGACATTTTGTTAGGATACATGGCATCATGGACTCTATCAAATATCAACAGATATTAAATGAGAACCTGACTGCCTCTGCCAGAAAGCTTCAAATGGGCCGTGGTCGGATCTTCCAGAAGGACAATGATCCAAAACATACATCAGAATCAACACAAAAATGGTTTACTGACCACAAAATCAAGGTCCTGCCCTGGCCATCCCAGTCCCCTGACCTGAAACCCATAGAAAACCTGTGGGGTGAACTGAAGAGGAGAGTCCACCAGCGTGGACCTCGAAATGTGAAGGATCTGGAGAGATTCTGTATGGAGGAATGGTCTCAGATCCCTTGCCATGTATTCTCCAACCTCATCAGGCATTATAGGAGAAGACTCAGAGCTGTTATCTTGGCAAAGGGAGGGAGCACAAAGTATTGACGTAAAGGGTGCCAATAATTGTGGCACACCTATATTTAACAAAGATATTTTTTTATAATAAATATTGTGTGTGTGTCTGTGTGTTGGCTGACTCTCTCTCTCTCTCTCTCTCTCTCTCTCTCTCTCTCTCTCTCTCTCTCTCTCAGTTCACCAGAGGTTGTGTACATTCTGTTCAAAAAGTCTTTATTTGTTTGTTTTTAGCATTCTTCGTCTTTTTTTCCGTTCTGTCTCTCATTCTTTCTGTTTTGTTTTCTATTTGTTTATTTGTAAATCCTGAATTCCCTTTAGTAATTTTCTTCCTTTTTTTCTGTTCTCCATGTCTGTGTGTCTGTCTGTCTGTCTGTCTGTCTGCATATATATATATATATATATATTCGTGTGTGTAAGTGCAGTAAATAGTTCAGAAATAAACCATGCACTTCTGAAATAGTGTATGCTAACTATCTGTGTGGGCTGTACATTATTAAAAATATTAACATTATATTTTGAAAACAAAAAACAACAGCTGAGTGTTAGCTGGTGGGAGGTTGATGTTCTGCAGTAACACACACATTCACTCATTTAAACACAGTGACGTGACTTTATTCCGTAAACGTGACACTTCTTACATTTATATACAATTCCGTGTTATAACCCCGTTACAGTTACCGCTCTCAGAAACAACACAGTTACTTTTGTTTCTAAATACAGCGTCAAACAACATATTTGATCACGATGAATATTTTAGTCAGAGTCATTGCGCTTCCTTTCTGTCGCGCGCTGGTTGACTGACGCGCGGCGCGGACTCGCGCTCATTCAGTGAAGTTTAACGGAGACTCTCTGGCTGTCAGGACGAGGCTTTGTGTAAAATGGAAGCATTGGTGTGAATCTCTGACATTTACAGATAAGGATATAAAGATGAAAATGTCATTTCTGCGCTGAATAAAAGACGTCTGGAGCGCGTTAATCAGCACACGCATCTGTCACAGCGTCTGACGCGACAAGCCACGTTAATACACTCACGAGTTTGTTATGTTCCGCTGTTTTTCACGTGCTCTACTCATAGAAATGCGATTTTCACCATGTGAAGTGACGTCGCTGTGTAAACCCCCGCCAGGGATGTCACTTCACAACGGTGACGAATGAAATTCGTTGGCGATTATTTTAATGATCGATTTTGATCAATTAGTTGTTGCAGCTCTAGTACCGAGTACGCTAATGTGTACACTACACACTAGTGATACATGATAATGACCAACACTTCTTTACGGAAGAAGTGAACTAGTGAAAAATGCTCACTACACACTTCTGAAAATTAATGCTAAATACGCTAACTAAATGCTTGAGCAAAAGTTTGCTAGGTATGCTAACAACACACCTCAGTAATAGGCGTGAGCTTTCACAGCCACAGTGAACTAATAATGCTGATTATGTGAGGTGTGTGTGTGTGTGTGTGTGTGTGTGTGTGTGTGTGTGTTTGCAGTGTAACCTGTTAAACATGTGCCATCTTGTACATTTTGTACATCTGTATACACACACACACACACACACACACAGATAATGCTGTTTATGTAATGGTGAGGTGTGTGTGTGTGTGTGTGTGTGTGTGTATGTATGTGTGTGTGTGTGTTGGTTTTAAAATTAACGAAAGGTTATAAAAATGCCTTTCGGTTAAAAACATGTCTACACACCCCTGTTCCCGTCACACCCTCTCTCTATCGCTCTCAGGCTTTCTCTGAATCTCTCTGCGTGTATCTCTCTGCGTGTATCTCTCTGTGTATCTCTCTGCGTGTATCTCTGCGTGTATCTCTCTGCGTGTATCTCTGTGTGTATCTCTCTGCGTGTATCTCTGCGTGTATCTCTCTGCGTGTATCTCTCTGCGTGTATCTCTCTGTGTGTATCTCTGCGTGTATCTCTGCGTGTATCTCTGCGTGTATCTCTCTGCGTGTATCTCTCTGCGTGTATCTCTCTGTGTGTATCTCTGCGTATATCTCTGTGTGTATCTCTCTGTGTGTATCTCTGCGTATATCTCTGTGTGTATCTCTCTGCGTGTATCTCTCTGCGTGTATCTCTGCGTGTATCTCTCTGCGTGTATCTCTCTGCGTGTATCTCTGCGTGTATCTCTCTGCGTGTATCTCTGCGTGTATCTCTCTGCGTGTATCTCTGCGTGTATCTCTGCGTATATCTCTCTGCGTGTATCTCTGCGTATATCTCTGTGTGTATCTCTCTGTGTGTATCTCTGCGTATATCTCTGTGTGTATCTCTCTGCGTGTATCTCTCTGCGTGTATCTCTGCGTGTATCTCTCTGCGTGTATCTCTCTGCGTGTATCTCTGCGTGTGTATCTCTACGTGTATCTCTCTGTGTGTACCTCTCTGCGTATATCTCTGTGTGTATCTCTCTGCGTGTACCTCTCTGCGTATATCTCTGTGTGTATCTCTCTGCGTGTATCTCTCTGCGTGTATCTCTGTGTGTATCTCTCTGCGTGTATCTCTGCGTGTATCTCTCTGCGTGTATATCTCTGCGTGTATCTCTGCGTGTATCTCTCTGTGTGTATCTCTACGTGTATCTCTCTGTGTGTACCTCTCTGCGTATATCTCTGTGTGTATCTCTCTGCGTGTACCTCTCTGCGTATATCTCTGTGTGTATCTCTCTGCGTGTATCTCTCTGCGTGTATCTCTGTGTGTATCTCTCTGCGTGTATCTCTGCGTATATCTCTCTGCGTGTATCTCTGCGTGTATCTCTCTGCGTATATCTCTGAGTGTATCTCTGCGTGTATCTCTCTGTGTATCTCTGCGTGTATCTCTCTGCGTGTATCTCTCTGCATGTATCTCTCTGCGTGTATCTCTGCGTGTATCTCTCTGCGTGTTTCCCTCTGCGTGTATCTCTCTGGGTGTATCTCTCTGTGTGTTTCCCTCTGTGTGTATCTCTCTGGGTGTATCTCTCTGGGTGTTTCCCTCCGTGTGTATCTCTCTGGGTGTATCTCTCCGGGTGTATCTCTCCGTGTGTTTCCCTCTGTGTATCTCTCCGCGTGTATCTCTCCGCGTGTATCTCTCCGCGTGTATCTCTCCGCGTGTTTCCCTCCGCGTGTATCTCTCCGTGTGTATCTCTTTGGGTGTTTCCCTCCAGGTGTATCTCTCCGGGTGTATCTCTCTGTGTGTATCTCTCCGTGTGTTTCCCTCTGTGTATCTCTCCGCGTGTATCTCTCCGCGTGTATCTCTCCGCGTGTTTCTCTCATGCGTGTATCTCTCTGTGTGTATCTCTCCGCGTGTTTCCCTCTGTGTATCTCTCTGCGTGTATCTCTCCGCGTGTATCTCTCCGCGTGTTTCTCTCCGCGTGTATCTCTCTGTGTGTATCTATGCGTGTATCTCTCTGCATGTATCTCTCCGTGTGTATCTCTTTGGGTGTTTCCCTCCGGGTGTATCTCTCCGGGTGTATCCCTCTGCGTGTATCTCTCTGCATGTATCTCTCTGGGTGTTTCCCTCTGTGTGTATCTCTCTGCTTGTTTCTCTGTGCATGTATCTCGGTGCGTGTTTCTCTGTGTGTTTCTTTTTGTGTGTGTTTCTCTCTCTGTATCTGTGTGTATCTTTCTCTGTATATCTCTCTCTGTGTGTGTGTGTGTGTGTGTGTGTGTGGGTGTGTGTGTGTGTGTGTGTGTGGTGTGTGTTAGGATTGCACCATTTAAATTATGTGGTATGTGTTTGCATGACAGATGTTTTTCTCCATAACATCATGTGACACTAATTTCCTGATTGGTGAGTTTCTCAGTGCAGTGTTTAAAGTTGGGGTGGATTACATTAAACACACACACACACACACACACACACACACACACACATGCTATTTGCTATATTGGTTAGCATAAGCTTCATCTTTAATGCATCAGTGATGTTTAAAAAGTCATTAATATTTAATAACATTCATTTGAGTTTTTTTTCCTCATTGTTAGTCATGAATTATTCATTTTAGTGTTAATTGCTGTGTTTTAATTGCAACTAATTTGAATTAAAAAAATTTAAATAATGTTAATTAGCAGACAGACATTAGTAATAATAATTATGCAAATTAACCACCATGAACATTGTTTAATTGTTTTTGCACCATTGCAGTGTAATTATCACATTAGATAATTATATCTGTTAATGTACTGGTCATTTCTAGTGATTTTATAATTAAACTTTCTACACACACACACACACACACACACACACACACACACACACACACACACACACACACACACACACAAGCAGAAGGATAAACACTAAGGTTAAACAGGTCACTTCTGTTCAGCATAAATCCTAAATGCCTACTCATCTACTGTGTGTGTGTGTGTGTGTGTGTGTGTGTGTGTGTGTGTGTGTGTGTGTGTGTGTGTGAGAGAGAGATAAAGATCTAAGTTTGGTTTCTTATTTATATGTAAATGTGGGTGATGTGCGGAGCAGTGCTGGGTCAACACTGACCATGCTAATGTGTGTTTATAGATGACAATTCATTTGCGTTAAAAGTGTGTGTGTGTGTCAAGTACACACTCGGCTCCTGTATGTGGAGCAGGAAATTTGTGTGTTTGAAGCCATGGGTGTGTCTGTGTCTGAACTATTGTGGCTGAACTGGAGAATGTATTAATCACACAAACACACACACACATACACAGAAAGACAGTCTCCATCTGTCTGTCTCTCTGTGTATCTGTCTGTCTGTCTGTGTATTTGTCTGTCTGTCTGTTTGTCTGTCTGTCTGTTTGTCTGTGTATTTGTCTGTTTGTCTGTGTATTTGTCTGTTTGTCTGTGTATTTGTCTGCCTGTCTGTGTATTTGTCTGCCTGTCTGTGTATTTGTCTGCCTGTCTGTGTATTTGTCTGCCTGTCAGTCTGTGTATTTGTCTGCCTGTCTGTGTATTTGTCTGTCTGTCAGTCTGTGTATTTGTCTGTCTGTCTGTTTGTCTGTCTGTCAGTCTGTGTATTTGTTTGTCTGTCTGTATTTGTCTGTCTGTCTGTGTATAACATTACAATATGTGAAGATCTCTACAGAGCTCAGGTTAACCAGCTGATCTGAGCAGTAAATCTGAATATAGCACGGTCATGTAATAGTGTGTGTGTGTTTTGTTTGTTTATCTGCTCCAGATGGTTTTAAACAAGCGAAATGGATGTAGTGTGTGTGTGTCTTTGTGTGTGTGTGTGTCTTTGTGTGTGTGTGTGTCTTTGTGTGTGTGTGTGTGTCGTGTGTGTGTGTGTTCAGTCTCAGACTCTGGTTTTGGGTGATTTAAGTTTCTGCTTATTCTCTTCCAAACATTGAGCTTTTCTTCAGAGCCGCTCTCACAGCACATTTCTCTCAGCTGATCAAAAGAATTGAGCAGAAACCGGTGGACTGACCACGCCCACTGACTGACCACACCCTCAAATTTAAACCCCACCAATTAAATCATTCATCCACCCATCCATCTTAATCATCCACCCATCCACCCATCTTATCCACCCATCCATCTTATCCACCCGTCCATCTTATCCACACATCCACCCCTTCCATCCATCCATCTTATCCACACATCCACCCCTTCCATCCACCCATCTTTTCCACCCATCCATCTTATCCACCCACCTTATCCACCCATCCACCCACCTTATCCACCCATCCATCCACCCACTTTATCCACCCATCCATCCATCTTATCCACCCATCCATCCATCTTATCCACACATCCACCCCTTCCATCCACCCATCCATCCATCTTATCCACCCATCTATCTTATCCATCCACCCATCCATCCATCCATCTTATCCACCCACCCATCCATCTTATCCACCCACCCACCCATCCATCTTATCCACCCATCCATCCACTTTATCCACCCACCCACTCATCCATCTTATATATCCATCCATTTCATCCACCAAGCCATTCATTGTACCATCCATCTTAGTTTAACCATTTATTAAACTAAAAATGTCACTTACAAGAGTAGTATTGAGTGATTACTTATTATAATATACAGCCACACACACACACACACACACACACACACACACACACACACACACAGAGTGCCTGTCTAGCATCATTTATTGAACTAAAAATAACTTGGGACAGGCCACGTCCACAAGCTACAAGAGTAGTAGTGAGAGACAACACACCCCCAAGAGACTTGCTAGTGTGAATGTAGGCTAACATTAGCTAGCTTTAAGCATTCTGAAATGTATCATCCCTCACTCCTATTGATCCCCACCGTGTTCCTTTTGTTCTCATTTGCATAATGATAATATAGTTCAAATTGAATTTGTATGTTCATTTTGGAGCATGCAGTTTGCATGATGCTAAACCGGTGGCTATACTCCTCCTTCTCCTTTCGGCTGTTCCCTTCAGGGGTCGCCACAGCGAATCATCTGTCTCCATCTAGCCCTATCCCCTGCATCCTCTTCTCTCAGACCGACTACCTTCATGTCCTCCTTCACTACATCCATAAACCTCCTCTTTGGTCTTCCTCTTGGCCTCCTGCCTGGCAGCTCTAACCTCAGCATCCTTTTACCGATATATTCACTCTCCCTCCTCTGAACATGTCCAAACCATCTCAACCTGGCCTCTCTAACTTTGTCTCCAAAACATCTCACATGTGCTGTCCCTCTGATGTACTCATTCCTGATCCTATCCATCCTCGTCACTCCCAAAGAGAACCTCAACATCTTCAGCTCTGCTACCTCTAACTCTTCCTCCTGTCTTTTCCTCAGTGCAACTGTCTCCAAACCATACAACATCGCTGGTCTCACTACTGTCCTGTACACCTTTCTTTTCATTCTTGCTGGTACTCTTTTATCACACAACAGACCTGACACTTTTCTCCACCCATTCCAACCTGCCTGCACACGCTTCTTCACCTCTTTTCCACACTCCCCGTTGCTCTGGACTGTTGACCCTAAGTACTTAAAATCCTGCACCTTCTTTATCTCTTCTCCCTGTAACCTCACTGTTCCACTTGGATCCCTCTCATTCACACACATGTATTCTGTCTTGCTGCGACTAACCTTCATTCCTCTTCTCTCCAGAGCAAACCTCCACCTCTCTAGAGTTTCCTCCACCTGCTCCCTGCTCTCACTATAGATCACAATGTCATCCGCAAACATCATAGTCCATGGAGATTCCTGTCTGACCTCATCTGTCAGCCTGTCCATCACCACCGCAAACAAGAAGGAACTCAGAGCCGATCCTTGATGCAGTCCCACCTTCACCGTGAACTCCTCTGTCACACCTACCGCACACCTTACCATTGTCCTACTGCTCTCATACATATCCTGCACCACTCTAACATACTTCTCTGCCACTCCAGACCTCCTCATACAATACCACAGCTCCTCTCTTGGCACCCTGTCATACGCTTTCTCTAAATCTACAAAGACACAATGCAGCTCTTTCTGACCCTCTCTGTACTTCTCCATCAACATTCTCAAAGCAAATATTGCATCTGTAGTGCTCCTTCTTGGCATGAAACCATACTGCTGCTCACAAATGCTCACTTCTCCCCTTAGCCTTGCTTCCACTACTCTTTCCCACAACTTCATTGTATGGCTCATCAGCTTAATACCTCTGTAGTTTCCACAACTCTGCACATCTCCCTTGTTCTTAAAAATCGGCACCAAAACACTTCTCCTCCATTCCTCAGGCATCCTCTCACTCTCTAAGACCTCGTTGAACAACCTAGTTAAAAACTCTACTGCCATCTCTCCTAGACACTTCCATACCTCCACTGGTATGTCATCAGGACCAACCGCCTTTCCTCTCTTCATCCTCTTCGAAGCTCTCCTAACTTCACCCTTGCTAATCCTTTCTACTTCCTGCTCAACAATATTTGCCTCTACTACTCTTCTCTCTCTGTCATTTTCCTCATTCATCAGTTCCTCAAAGTACTCCGTCCATCTTTCCCTCACCCTCCTGTCACCTGTCAACACATTTCCATCTCTATCTTTAATCACTCTAACCTGCTGCACATCCTTACCATCTCTATCCCTCTGCCTCGCCAACCGATACAAATCTCTCTCACCTTCCTTACTATCTAACCTTGCATACATGTCCTCATAAGCTTTCTGTTTGGCCTTTGCCACCTTTATCTTAACCTCACGCTGCATCTCCCTATATTCCTGTCTACTTTCCTCCGTCCTCTCACTGTCCCACTTCTTCCTAGCTAACCTCTTCCTCTGGATACTCTCCTGAACTTCCTCATTCCACCACCAAGTCTCCTTGTCTTCTTTCCTCCTTCCAGATGACACACCTAGCACCTTCCTACCTGTCTCCCTGATCACTTTGGCTGTAGTAGTCCAGTCATCTGGAAGCACCTCCTGACCACCTAAAGCCTGTCTCAACTCCTCCATGAAAACCGCACAGCACTCTTCCTTTTCCAACTTCCACCACTTTGTCTTCTGCTCTGCCTTTGCTTTATTCATCTTCCTCACCACCAGAGTCATCTTACACACCACCATCCTATGCTGTCTAGCTACACTCTCTCCTACCACTACTTTGCAATCGCTAATCTCCATCAGATTACAGTGTCTACATAAGATATAGTCCACCTGTGTGCTCCTGCCACCACTCTTATATGTCACCCTGTGTTCCTGCCTCTTCTGAAAGTACGTGTTCACCACAGCCATCTCCATACTTTTAGCAAAGTCTACCAACCTCTGTCCTTCTGGGTTCCTTACCTGGGGACCAAACCTGCCCATCACTTCCTCATCCCCACTATTCCCTTCACCAACATGTCCATTAAAGTCTGCCCCTATCACCACTCTCTCACCTCTGGGAACACTCTGCATCACTTCCTCAAGCTCCCTCCAGAATCTGTCTTTCTCCTCTTGCTCACAACCTACTTGTGGAGCGTAAGCACTAACAACATTCAACATCACACCTTCAATTTCCAGCTTCAGACTCATCAACCTATCTGACACTCTCTTTACCTCCAGAACGTTCTTCACAAACTCCTCCTTCAGGATCACTCCTACTCCATTTGTCTTCCTGTCCACACCATGATAAAACAGTTTAAACCCTGCTCCAATGCTTCTAGCCTTGCTCCCTTTCCACCTGGTCTCCTGGACACACAGAATGTCGACTTTCCTCCTCTGCATCATATCTACCAGCTCTCTGCCTTTACCTGTCATCGTACCAACATTCAAAGTCCCTACTTTCAGTCCTAAACTCCTGCCTTTCCTCTTCTCTCTCTGCCTACGAACACACCTTCCTCCTCTCCTTCTTCGACCAACAGCAGCCCAATTTCCACCAGAGCCCTGTAGGTCAACGGCACCGATGGCGGTCGTTGTTAACCCGGGCCCCGACCGATCCGGTATGGAAGTGATGTTAGTGATTCGCATATTGAATTTGGCAAAAGTTTTACGTCGGATGCCCTTCCTGACACAACCCTCTCTATTTATCCGGGCTTGGGACCGGCACAAAAAGTACACTGGCTTGTGACCTCCTATGGCTAGATTAAACCGGTGGCTATACACTTTCTTTAATTATCAGCCAAATTAGCCAAGTGCCAAATTGTTGACTCAAACTTTCTACTTTTGCGTTGAAAGTTCCAACGGAGCTCATTTTATTTTCAGTGGAACTGTTACATCAATATTAAGTGTTGTGTACATTAATATGGTGGGATGTTTCTGTCCAGTGTGACCTCTCAGACCTTTAAAGCTCAGCTGATTGTGCTCCGTCCCGGATCGAGTGGGTTTACGGCTCTCCGATGTCGGCTAATATCTCAGGAATAATCTGAATCTAATTAGGGCCGATTATTCTCACAGCAGCTCAGTGGGGATCAGCTTCAGATTCAATATCACGCTGTAACTGACGCGTTTATTCACATAATGAAAAGAGTCGTATCGAAACACGCTCACCTAGTCCATTTCCCCGCTTAATCACTCCCTAATCTTTTTCTCACGTCTCCAGCAGACCTTCAGCTGCCTCTGTGAGAAAATAAAGACGAGCTTCTTTTTGTCTCCACACCCTGAATGGAAATCACAACCATATTTCTTGTATTGATGCACTAAAAGAGAAAGCTGAGAAGTGTTTGCAAATTTTTTGACAACTTAATCATCAATCTTTAAACTTGACGTGAGACAAGACACATTAATGGAGTAATTTTTATTAAAAAAACAAAACAAAATAATAAATATCACAGTTGATGTTTGGCGGGTAATTGCTGAAATTCTTACAAGTATGTTTTGTGTTTGAAGTCTTTAAAAAATTGATATTTAGTGATACAAATAAGCTGCTATTTACACTGCCCTCCACTAATATCGGCCCCCTCGGTAAATATGAGCAAAGAAGGCTGTGAAAAATTGTCTTTATTGTTTAACCATTTCATCTTTTGTTAAAAAAAATCACAAAAACACTCTGTTCTCATGGATATCAAACAATCGCAAACACAACACAGGCTTATAAAAAATATCCTTGTTAAATATAGGTGTGCAACCATTATTGGCATCCCTATGAATTCATATTAGAAAAATATATTTGAAGTATTTTCCCTTTGATATTTTACATTTTTTTAGTACACCTGGGTGACTAGGAACAGGAAATTGTTCAACCATGACTTCCTGTTTCACAGGGGTATAAATATGAGGTAACACATAGACCAAATTCCCAACTATGAATTAGTCATTCATAACAATGGGTAAGACCAAGGAATATATCTGTGATGTGCGGCAAAAGGTTGTTGAGCTTCACAAAATGGGAAGTGGCTATAAGAAAATAGCACAAGCATTGAAAATGCCCATTTCCACCATCAGGGCAATAATTAAGAAGTTCCAGTCAACTGGAAATGTTATGAATCGACCTGGAACTGGACGTGTGTCTATATTGTCTCAATGCACTGTGAAGAGGACGGTTCGAGTGGCCAAAAAAAAGGTTCACAGCTGGAGAATTGCAGAAGTTAGTTGCATCTTGGGGTCAGAAAGTCTCCAAAACTACAATCCGAAGTCACCTACATCACCACAAGTTGTTTGGAAGGGTTTCAAGAAAAAAGCCTCTACTCTCATCCAAAAACAAACTCGAGCATCTTCAGTTTGCCAGACACTACTGGAACTTCACATGGGATCGGGTTCTATGGTCAGATGAAACCAAAATAGAGCTTTTTGGCAATAAACACCAGAGGTGGTTTATTTATTTAAACACAGAGAGGTAGCCATATGGAAAAGTACCTCATGCCCACTGTTAAATATGGTGGTGGCTCTTTAATGTTTTGGGGCTGTTTTTCTGCCAGAGGACCTGGACATTTTGTTAGGATACATGGCATCATGGACTCTATCAAATATCAACAGATATTAAATGAGAACCTGACTGCCTCTGCCAGAAAGCTTCAAATGGGCCGTGGTCGGATCTTCCAGCAGGACAATGATCCAAAACATACATCAAAATCAACACAAAAATGGTTTACTGACCACAAAATCAAGGTCCTGCCCTGGCCATCCCAGTCCCCTGACCTGAAACCCATAGAAAACCTGTGGGGTGAACTGAAGAGGAGAGACCACCAACGTGGACCTCGAAATTTGGTTCAAGGTTCTGGAGAGATTCTGTATGGAGGAATGGTCTCAGATCCCTTGCCATGTATTCTCCAACCTCATCAGGCATTATAGGAGAAGACTCAGAGCTGTTATCTTGGCAAAGGGAGGTAGCACACGTCTGACTGTGACAAAGCGTTGACACTGGAGACTCCTTCCATAAACATTAAATAAATGCATTTCTCCTTACTGAAAACTTTTTTAAAAATCCGTTTATATGGAGTGTCTGCCGTACATGTCCCTGTGAATGAGCTGTTACTATAGAAACGATGGCATGTTAGAACGAGTGCATTAATATAAACCTGCTATTCAGTTTGTATTCAGTGAAGTCGAGTTAGTGGTTGTGTTGTATAACTGAGCCACGTTTACTAAACAATAAGCCGAATTACTCTTAAATACACACTTCTGCAGCATTCTCACAAAAGGAGCCTTCAGATGGGTTTAGTTAAAAACGTTAAATATAATGTTTAACATGAGGACAGTTTAAAGAGCAGCTCTCCACATGATGTTTTAATTTTGGCCCTTTTTGAACTGCACCGCTTCTCTTTATTTTATTTTCTGTCGAAATGAACTGACCCATCTGCAGCATATCAGTCACGCTCACTGCACACGATGCTCTGTGTGTGTGTGTGTGTGTGTGTGTGTGTGTGTGTGTGTGTGTGTGTGTGTGTGTGTGTGTGTGTGTGTGTGTGTGTGTGTGTGTGTGTGTGTGTGTGTGTGTGTGTGAAGCTTTCCCTGGATAACATTCATCTGAACTGAAAGGTGTGCGGTGAAGCGCAGAGCTAATTTTGAGCGTTTGGATGAAAACCATGTTCCCCCCGTCGTGTGCAGTTGAGCACATAGCACATTTATTAGCTTGAATTTCTATTCTCACATTCCTTTCTTCACTTTTAAAGGCACTTTGGTTTGGGTAGAACATGTTTGATAGTTATATTTGGTGAGAAGTGAATGTGATGGTGAGAAAAAGGAAATGACACGAAGCAAACTTTCCTACAATAACTCATTTTCTCTATAAGATGGATGGATTGATGGGTATGTGGATAAAATAGATGGAGGGATAGATGGGTGGTGGATGGTTGGGTGGACGGATAAAATGGATGGGTAGATGGGAAGATGGATGGATGGATGTACGGGTGGGTGGATAAAATGGATGGATTGGTGGATGGATGGATGGATAGGTGGATGAAATGGATGAATATATGAGATGAATGGATGGGTGGGTGGATAAAGTGGATGGATGGATGGATGGATGGATGGATAAGTGGATGAAATGGATGGGTTTATAATATGAAGCGTTGGATGAGATGAATGAGGTGAATACCTGTATGGATAGGTGGGTGATATGCAGGACATGGGTAGATGATGCGTAAACGAGATCATTGGGGGATCAAATGGATGGGTGGATGGGTGGATGGATGGATGGGTGGATGGATGGGTGGATGGGTGGATGATAGATGGGTGTATGGGATAGATGGTTTGGATGAGATCATTGGGGGATGAAATTGGTGTTTGGTCAAATGGGTAAGCGTGGATACAATGCTTGGATGAGAAATGGATGGGGGATATCAGTCTCTCAGTCTGTCTCATAATCTCTCTCTCTCTCTCTCTCTCTCTCTCTTTCTGCAGTTTTAATAAGACACAGTGTTGGTGGTTATCGGTGTTGTTTTATCAGGGTCTGTGTGTGTTTAACAGGCTGAATGCCGAAGATTCCAAGAGTGTGAGGTCACACACACACACACACACACACACACACTTTTTTATGGATAAAAAGAACAGAGGAAAAACAGAAAATAATTACAGTGGAAGAGAACCCAAGAAAAAATTGGTAGAGAAAGGAATAAAGAAATCCGTAATAGAGTTCCCCTGTCCCTCACAGTTCCCCTGTCCCTCACAGTTCCCCTGTCCCTCACAGTACCCCCGTCCCTCACAGTACCCCCGTCCCTCACAGTACCCCTGTCCCTCACAGTTCCCCTGTCCCTCACAGTTCCCCTGTCCCTCACAGTACCCCCGTCCCTCACAGTTCCCCTGTCCCTCACAGTTCCCCTGTCCCTCACAGTTCCCCTGTCCCTCACAGTTCCTCTATCCCTCACAGTTCCCCTGTCCCTCACAGTTCCTCTATCCCTCAGAGTCCCCCTGTCCCTTGGCGTTCCCCTGTCCTCAGAGTTCCCCTGTCCTTCTGCGTTCTCCTGTCCCTCAGAGTTCCCCTATCTCCCGGCATTCCCCATTCTTCCAGCTCCTGGCGCTTAATGTGAGCTTGAACATTCAAATATTTTACTTTAAATTCTTGTTGCCTTTGTTGGGTCAGTGTGTGTTGAATGATTAAACTCAGTCGGACTGTCAGAGTGTGTCTGCGGTGATGATTAACACACACACACACACACACACACATATGCACACACACACACACACACACACACACACACACACACACACACACACACACACACACACACACACACACTCTATCTCAGTGCTGGCGTGTATAATTCATCATGTTAATGTGTTGCCAGTGTTTGATTAATTCACACACATTAAACTCAGGACACACAGCGGGAGGAGTTCCACAGCGCCCCCTGTCTGCTGTAACGAATAATACCAGTGTACTATTTATAATTCTAATAATAACTATTTTTATTTATATATCTCCTTTCTCAAACCCAACATCGCTTTTCAGACAATGGCACATTAAAAACACTGGGGATTAGTGACAGATTTCGATTGTTGAGATATTTTTTGTTGTAGAATGGAGATATTTTCGTTAGTGTACATTGCCTCTGTCTTGGTGTGTGTATCAGTCGAGGTCTGTTTGGCGAGTCATGTCCTGTTTACACAGAGTGAAGTCTCCGAGCTTAATGCTGACTTAAACACTCGTCTGTAACTGTGTAAACAGGAAGTACAAAGAATGTGAGGTCAGCTTTTTATCTGCTCAGTCCTCCCCCCTCGTCTCGTCTCAGTCTCTGGTTTCTCTTTATATGGATGTGTATTAATTTTGTTACTTGTATTGATTGTGTTGATCGCTACTGCTTTTGTTCCTTGTGGGCGTGGCTTGAATTATTTACATATATAATTTACAGTGATACTGTAAAGTTAGAAGGAAGTGAAACTCTGCTTGTCAGTTTGTCCCCCCAGGTGTAAACTGAAACTGTGGCAGAGGACAGCGGGATTGTAGAACCATTTGAGCCGTATGATTGGTCAGAGGAAATTTACACCACCCAATCATGTGGATTTGTCACTTTGTGCATTAATTTGCATAAAAATAAAAAAAAATAAAATCTCACTTTAAAGATTTCCCTAGATATCTCATCCACTAAACCCCGTGTTCCCTAGTTCCTGGTGTTCCTTAGTTACCATGTTCACTATTTCCCTTGTCCCCTAGATATTTTGTCCCCTAGTTCTTGGTGTTCCTTGTGTACCTTTTACATTTCCCTTGTCCCCTAGATATCTTGTTTACTAATGTCCTTGTACCTTATTTATAATGTTCACTAACTTTCTAGTATTCATTCTAATACTCTAGTAGTGTCCCCTAACCCCCCTGTCTCCTAGTTAAGAATAATCCATGTCCTCTAGTTCCCAGATTTCCCTAGTTACCTCGTTCACTAACTTCCTTGTCCCCTATACTTTATTAAATTCTCAGTTTCCTTCCTTATAGGGTTTAGTCCTTTCTTCCTGAACTTCCTCACTTCTTCAGTTCCTCCTTGCAGTGTCTCTGTTGCCAGTGTTCCCTGTTTCCCCATATTCCTTTGCTTCCCGTGCACACCATTTCCCAGTCATGTACAGGCTCGAATATTCCCTTGTTTCCCCTTACTTCCAGTGCGTCCTAGGTTCATTGCATGATATAGCTGACTTCTTCCTTATTCTCAAGTTTATTGCTTACTAGTGTACAATGTTCCCTAGTTTCCTTGTTCCCCTTTGCTCTAGTTTCATAGTCCTCTGGTTTCTGACCCTCTCTAGTAGTTTCTTTGTCCCCTAGTCACCTATTCACAAAGTGCTAGTTAAATATGTGCAATGTTTCGTTAGTGTTGTTATTTGTGATTTGGGACGGAGCCTGTGGCTGAGTGCGAGTGATTTCTGCTCTTTTGACTACGATTCCCTAGATTTCCTGTTCTCTTTCTGTTTCCCGAGGTTATTTATTCATAAAAACCTATTCTTAGTCATTCATTTTTTTCATATTCTCATTTATCTTAGATTATTTCCCCTCAAACATTTAATTAATTATGAATTAGCTTTATTTTAAATACATGCCAAAACAAAGCTGAGAAATACCAGCGAAATGGTGTTTGACATATTGTATCACATAATGTGAATGGATAATTAAAAAAAAACGAATCGATAAAGTTATTGGTTATATTATACACCCGCTAGCATGTCTTTGCACCAACACGGTTTGTGCTGTTCTATGCTGTTACTTACTAATATGTACAGTATGCAATATCATATTGCACCACAAGATGGCAGCATGAGCCTATTAAATGGAATACAGTGCTTGGACCCCGCAGATCGCCACTTACAGCTATATATATTTTGTTTTTCTTACTTTTCTGGGCCCTTGTTTTCATAGATCCTTGTTTACTGTCTAACTATCTTATCCTTTCTCATTAATGCAGTTAGACCAGAGCGTCAACTTCCTAATCATGGCCTCAGTTTTGTCCTGCACGTTGAACATGGTTGTGGAGATTTCCTCGTAATCCGAGGATCAGCTCATTCAGACGGGGGGAAAAAACATCACTCAGATAGGCCAGCATCGTGAGCCACTCTTCATCGTGCTTAAAAAGCTTTAAGTTCGTCCCTCAATTCAAGCAGTCCCCTGGACAACCATCGCACATCGGTATGGAGTAACAGTGTGATGTGGTCGCTGCACATTTCACTGCACAATGTAGAAAACAAATGTGAATTCAAGGGCCTAGAAAAGTCAAGTAAATTACATCTTCCGTGCAATGTAACCGAACCTTCGTGAATGTACCGGACATATACCAGCAGTTGAGCTAGTCGATTTAAAACGTCTTCTGCCATATCAGCAATGCGATGTGAAACACTGTTGTCTGATGATGGCATCAGCCGCAGCAGGAAGAATTAAGTTCTCCACAACAGTATGGGGATTGCCCGTCTTAGCCACTCTGTAACTCACCATCCAGACCCTTCCTATTAAGGATTTCCGACGCTGTTATAAGGGAATTACTGCTCCTGAGTTGTCTTAATTGTCTTGTGAAAAACTCTCAAGGTTTATTTTTCGATGTAGCATGCTTTAAATGCCTGCTATGTGGTAATGCAGCTATGAGAGAGTACTTTCGCACATGTAACACACTGTGGATGGGGATTTTCTTCACTGGCAATATATGTAAATATGTATAAATATGTAACTTCGGATGCATCGCCGTCAGTATCTGTGTGAACCGGCCTAGTAGGAGTGGGTGCACTCACACTTGGTACTGATGCGCTGTTAGAGGGACCTGGGGTACCGCTGTCAGAGGACTGTGGATCAGCCGAGCCGGTGGGAGTAGACCTTCCTTCTGTGGCTGCGGGCCGAGTTCTTTGTCGATAAATGACGTGCAGTAAGATGCACACTTGCGCATGGCGCTTTAGTGGATGCATGGGGTAATTTGATTGGATGTCCATGTATTTGACCTTTTTATGGCACTACCATGTTGCTGTTTGTACACTAGAGGGGGCACAAGTTTATATTTTGCCCGTGAGAAATGCATGCTTGGTTTGAATGTCATTTTAGAGTGGGGTAGAATTAAACGAGGGGTAAATCTCGGCAGGCTCCTCTGTCACCCCAGTTTGGGAACCACTGCTCTAGTGTCTCTTAGTTCTTCCATAATTTCAGTTTTAAGTATGAATTTATCCTTCCTTTATCCCTCGTTCATAATTTTTGAATATTTTATATTTTCTAGTGTTAACTCATTGCCATCATAGTTTTCCTGTTAACGTCCGGTCTTTCCCTAGTTTTGTTTTTGTTTGCTTTCTTGCTTTTTTGTTTGTTTGGTTGCTTTCAGTTCTCTAGTACCTTTTATTCCCTATTTTATCTGTTCTTTAGGTTTCAGTGTTTGTTTACTTGCTTTTTTGTCCTTTTCTTTGGTCATTTTCTGTTTACATTTATTTGTATCTAAATTGAGACTGCTCTGAAACTGCTCTGAAGGAAGCAGTTGATGGTTAAAGGCAGATCAGTAGTTTCCTGGCAATGCAGGGATTCAAACCCACAACCTTCAGTTCACTATTTGAAATCTGTAACCACCGAATTGTGGCTCATGGGTGTTCTTCACTGTTCCCTAGTGGCCATCAGGGGGCAGCGTTATTACTGAGAAGGACTTTGGGGCATCAGGATTGTTTTTATTGATCACTGAGATGAAGAGAAGAAACTGAGGGATTTAAACATAAATGTACAAAATAAATTATGTTAAATTTTGTGTGTGTGTGTGTGTGTGTGTGTGTGTGTGTTTGTGTGTGCAGAGTTTGGACGAACTGGATGATGATGATGGAGATAAGGAGATGAAGAACGAGGAAGAGCTCACCCAGCACAACACTGTGCAAAATGAGTCCATGACCACTGACCTCGGAGCTGGACATGCACAGGTGTGTAGTCTATCTCTCTGTGTGTGTGTGTGTGTGTGTGTGTGTGTGTGTGTGTGTGTGTGTGTGTGTGTGTGTGCACCTGTGTGTGTTTGTGTGAGATTTTCTGTCTATTGCTCTTCTCCATGTGGTTCTGTTTAAGCAGCTTTATATTTCTCCCCTCATTCTGCCATATAAGGAAAACACATTGCTGAACATTCCACAGCATCTTCTACCCTGCTGTGTGTGTGTGTGTGTATGTGTTTGAGTGTGCCTGTGCAGAACTGTGTGCATGTGTGTGTGAGATGTCTTTGCCACCTCGCTGCGTCCATTTGCATTTTTAATTAGCACCTTTTCACTCTTAGATTGGCCTAACTGTGAGGAGTTTCTCTCAGACACACACACACACACACACACACCAAAGCCTTCCCTGCATTGTTTATTATTTTATACATTACATATCATACATTTTTATGCGTATTTATATATTTCCCTTTTAATTTAGTTTATTTATCTACTACACAAATAATTATTCTAGGCATGACAGAATATATTTGTTTACTAAAGTTGTAGTCAGGGTCATCAAGAGGATAGAGCAGCAATGTTACTAAGATAGAACGGTAATGATACTAGGATAGAGTGGCAATGATGGTAGCATAGAGCGATAATGTTACTATGATAGTTCGTAATGACACTAGGATAGAGATGTAATGATAGTTGGATCGAGATGTAATGATACAAGGATAGAGTGGCAATGATGGTAGGATAGAGTGATAATGTTACTATGATAGTGCGGTAATGATACTAGGATAGAGATGTAATGATAGTTGGATAGAGTGGTAATAATACTAGGATAGAGCGGTAATGATACTAGAATAGAGAGGTAATGATACTGGGATAGAGCGGCAATGATAGTAGGATAGAGCGGTAATGTTACTATGATAGTGCGGTAATGATACTAGGATAGAGATGTAATGATAGTAGGATAGACCGGTAATGACATTAGGATAGAGTGGTAATGATACTAGGATAGAGTGGTAATGATACTAGGATAGAGCTGTAATGATACTATGATAGAGATGTAATGATATTAGGATAGAGCGGTAATGATACTAGGATAGAATGGTAATGATACTGGGATAGAGCAGTAATGATACTGGGATAGAGCAGTAATGATACTGGGATAGCGCGGTAATGATACTGGGATAGAGTGGTAATGATACTACAATAGAGATGTAATGATATTAGGATAGAGCGGTAATGATACTAGGATAGAGCGGTAATGATACTCGGATAGAATGGTAATGATACTCGGATAGAATGGTAATGATACTGGGATAGAGCGGTAATGTTACTATGATAGTGCGGTAATGATACTAGGATAGAGATGTAATGATAGTAGGATAGAACAGTAATGATACTAGGGTAGAGCGGTAATAATACTAGGATAGAGCGGCAACGATAGTAGGATAGAGCGGCAACGATAATCGGATAGAGCGGTAATGATATTAGGATAGAGCGGTAATGATACTAGGATAGAGACGTAATGATACTAGGATAGAGACGTAATGATACTAGGATAGAGCGGTAATGATATTAGGATAGATCAGTAATTTCACTAAGATTTAGGGTTAGGGTTAGATGTCAAGTGGATAGAGTGGAATGTCAGGGGGATAGAGCACTGATGTTGGCAGGATAGAGAGTTAATGTCAGGAGGATAGAGAAGTCACGTCAGGAGGATAGAGCAGTCATGTCAGGAGGATAGAGAGTTGAAGTCAGGAGGATAGAGCAGTCACGTCAGGAGGATAGAGAGTTGAAGTCAGGAGGATAGAGCAGTCACGTCAGGAGGATAGGGAGTTGAAGTCAGGAGGATAGAGAGTTGAAGTCAGGAGGATAGAGCAGTCACGTCAGGAGGATAGGGGAGTCACGTCAGGAGGATAGGGGAGTCACGTCAGGAGGATAGAGAGTTGAAGTCAGGAGGATAGAGCAGTCACGTCAGGAGGATAGAGCAGTCACGTCAGGAGGATAGAGCAGTGAGTCACGTCAGGAGGATAGGGAGTTGAAGTCAGGAGGATAGAGAGTTGAAGTCAGGAGGATAGAGCAGTCACGTCAGGAGGATAGTGGAGTCACGTCAGGAGGATAGGGGAGTCACGCCAGGAGGATAGGGGAGTCACGTCAGGAGGATAGAGCAGTCACGTCAAGAGGATAGGGCAGTCACGTCAAGAGGATAGGGGAGTCACGTCAGGAGGATAGGGGAGTCACGTCAGGAGGATAGAGCAGTCACGCCAGGAGGATAGGGGAGTCACGCCAGGAGGATAGGGGAGTCACGTCAGGAGGATAGGGGAGTCACGTCAGGAGGATAGAGCAGTCACGTCAAGAGGATAGGGCAGTCACGTCAAGAGGATAGGGGAGTCACGTCAGGAGGATAGGGGAGTCACGTCAGGAGGATAGAGCAGTCACGTCAGGAGGATAGTGGAGTCACGTCAGGAGGATAGAGCAGTCACGTCAGGAGGATAGGGGAGTCACGTCAGGAGGATAGGGGAGTCACGTCAGGAGGATAGAGCAGTCACGTCAGGAGGATAGAGCAGTCACGTCAGGAGGATAGGGGAGTCACGTCAGGAGGATAGAGCAGTCACGTCAGGAGGATAGGGGAGTCACGTCAGGAGGATAGAGCAGTCACGTCAGGAGGATAGAGCAGTGAGTCACGTCAGGAGGATAGAGCAGTGAGTCACGTCAGGAGGATAGAGTGGTGCTGTCCTAAGTTAGCTTTTTACCTTTTAAGATTTGACAGTTTTCATGGTTAAACACACCTATGAATATCATTTATTTTTATCCAGAGTGCATGTGATATAGCCGAGATTATACATGAATAATGTATCAGAGCATGTGAGCACACACACACACACACACACACACACACACACACACACACACACACACACACACACAGTATTTAGAAGCTGTACACTCTTGATCTCACCTCACTTCACTGGCTTCTGTTTGAACTCAACCTCAGACTCATTAAAAATCTTTTACACTTAATTTACCTCCAAATTGCGCAGCATTTCACTCATAATGCTTAAATATCACATCAGATATGTTTACAACAATTTATTTATTATTTAAAAACATTCAATGCTAAAATTTAACAGAACACGCCTCACCTTCGCTCATAATTTAATTTCCTGTCCACTTTAAAATGTCATGGTTTGTTTTTTCCCCTAATCTTTTCCTTCCCATTTGGATTTAGTGCAGTAAAAAGAAAAATAGGGTATTTTATGCACAACGTTAATGTTAATGGGACTGAAGCGTGACACAGTGAACAGCTTTACACACACACACACACACACAAGCACAGGCATTTCTACTGCAGAATTTTTAAGATGGGTCACACTCATAGTAAAGAGAAGAAAAAGAAAAGAGAGACAAAAAAAGAGAAATGTAAACGGAAGAATCAAAAGAAATAATCAAGGAATCAATGAATGGAAGAAGGGAAAGAAAGATCAGCTAAAATAGAAAGCAAATAAAAATGTCCTTAGCTTTCATCGCCTCTCTCTCTCTCTCTCTCTCTCTCTCTCTCTCTCTCTCTCTCTCTCTCTCTCTCAGCTTGTGTGAGCAATTTCTCTGCAGGCCTTTGGGAGAAAAATCAAAAATGTGGACTTTTATGGAAACTCCACTCTATTTACCGTTTTTTTGGTTCTCTTTTCTTCTCTAGGACATAACGAGGTCGGGCAGCCGCCACAAAAGGTACACACACACACACACACACACACACACACACACACACACACACACACACACACACACAGTGTTTAACTCCAGGAGTTTTATTTATTCCTAATCACAAATCTCAACATAGAGATAAAAATAAATACACACATAAATGTGTATATTTTCAGCTCAATAACGTTAACAGTGCTTCACACAGGTGTAGAAGATCAGACTGTAACTACACTGTAACTACACTGTAACTACACTGTAAGATCATCGTTCTGCAGTTGGCTCTGATGTACTGAGTAATATCCTGATAATGTTCATTAGTGCAGTAAACAACATAAAGGAATGAAGTGTTATGAGATGCTGTCTGTAGTTAACTCGGGTAGAAAGTTGCGATACTGACACGTTCTCGTGTTTGGCTCACAGTGCAACAACATAACAGTTGTCCATGAGCTGTCCCTGTAATGCGCAGTCATCCCGAGGTAGTTCTGGTTGCTAAGCGACGTCCCGTAGTCACCCGTCAGTGCTGCTGTAGTCTGGTACACTCCTTGACTCAACGTAGCTGTTTTCATAAGACCGCTGTTTTATTCTCAAAGAGTAAGTTGAAGACGTCATACTACTGCCGAGAAGGTTGCAGACTACGACACCCGTGGACACTGAATCTTCTGGGAGTGTTTATTTAAAACGTTTAAAATAAGCGTGTAAACTCTCTCCTTTCTTCTCCATCGCTTTTTCTTAATTTTACAGTACAGTAACAGTAGCCTGTGATTTTAAAACACGATTTTTGCAGCACGTAGAGTAGTAAAAAGCTAGCGTGTGATAAGCGATGAAGCTAAAACAGCTCTCGGTGATGGACAGTCCCCTCTTAGCCTGCACGCTGAGGATTGTGGGTAAACTAATGTGTGAGGCGGATGCAGTTCCTCGCCCCATATGTGTAAAGTTAAACAGCGATACGGGTTAAATCACACCGAGCGACAGTGGTGTGTGTGTGTGTGTGTGTGTGATGAGGATGCTGGAGCGGAGTGTGTGCTGCAGATTGAGTGTGAGGCGCTTTGGGAGGAAAGGAGCAGATGTCCAATCGGTGTGTTCATGTCCTCAGAGTGTGAGGGACACTCAGTGACATTACACTCCTGCTGAGACAGACAGAGAACGGTTTTAAATCTTAAACTCCTCCTGGGTGCTGATCCTGATTCTGCAGATTTCAGTGTCTGGTAGAATTTTATGATGTTTTTTTTTTTTTTTTTTTCTTAAGACAGAACCTTCTCAAAACTGACTTGTGGGCGGGGCTATGAATGAGCTTGTGAGGTCATTAAATGGACATCATGGCTTGAACCTATCACAGTATGACATGCAAATTAATACAGGTTGATGATGTAGTAAACAGAAGATTCTGAACCTCTGTATGCTCAGTAACTCATACATACCAGTATAGGCGGCTCTTTAAGCCCATATATGGAAATTAGAACAGCTCTAAGTGGGTGGGTTTAGTCCGTAGATGGGCATAGGAGTGGCTCTAATTGGACATGCTTTCATGTCCATACATAGGACTGTGGGTGGGTTTTTGACTGCCTGTTTGAGCATAAAGAGCATCTGTAAGTGGGCGGTTCCGTAAAGCCCATAGGAATGTGGGTAGGTTTTTTTGAGTCCATATATGGTAATTAAAACAGTTCAGAGTGGGCGTGTCTTAAAGTCCATATATAGAAATGTAGCGGGTCTTTGAGCCAATTATGGAAATTAGAGCCGCTCTGAGTGGGTGTGTATTAAAGCCCATAAATAGGAATATGGGCAGGTCTTGGAGTCCATATATGGGCAAACGAATGGACTCTAAATGGGCTTAACTTAAAACAGGAATGTGGGTGGGTCTAAATCCAATTAGAACAGCTTTGATTGGATGTGCCTTAAAATCCATAGCAATGTGGGTGGGTCTTCAAATAGGAAGAAGAAACTGTTTGATATTCACACACATGTATTTTTACAAATTCTATTAGTCAGCTGACCTAAATATGTGTTGAAATGTGAGCTCGAGACACTCCCATCCATCTTACCCGGACACGCCCATCCACCCCACTTGGACACGCCCATCATTATTATAGGAAATTTCAGATATTATTAAACAGCTAATGATCTATAAACTGCAATACTTCCTGTGTGTGTGTGTGTGTGTGTGTGTGTGTGTGTGTGTGTGTGTGTGTGTGTGTGTTATAGTGAGGATGATGTAGGAGGAAACAGACATCGTCAGACTCACGCTCGTCTCAGCAACACAGGACTGGAGAGGAGGATTGAGGAGCTGGAGAAGGTACTGATGAAACTTCATAACTATCAAATCCATGTCTGGTGTTTGATCCATACCTGGGGTTTAAAACTTTTTGTGGTGTCTTTTATACCATGATGGTTGATCTGTGCCTGGTGTTTAATTTTTAGCTGGTGTTTGATCTTGTACCTGATGATAGATCTGTACATTGTCTTTGATTTATACCTGGTGTTTGATCTGCCCATGGTGTTTGATCTGTACCTATTGTTTGATCTGTCCATAGTGTTTGATCTGTGCATGGTTTTTGATCTGTCCATGGTGTTTGATCTGTATCTAGTGTTTGATCTGTCCATGGTTTTTGATCTGTACCTAGTGTTTGATCTGTACCTAGTGTTTGATCAGTCCATGGTGTTTGATCTGTACCTAGTGTTTGATCTGTCCATGGTGTTTGATCTGTACCTAGTGTTTGATCTGTACCTAGTGTTTGATCAGTCCATGGTGTTTGATCTTTACATTATGGTTTAATAATTAGCTGGTGTTTGAGCTGTCCATGGTGTTTGATCTGTACCTAGTGTTTGATCAGTCCATGGTGTTTGATCTTTACATTATGGTTTAATAATTAGCTGGTGTTTGATCTGTACCTATTGTTTGATCTGTCCGTGGTCTTTGATCTGTATCTAGTGTTTGATCTGACATGGTGTTTGATCTGTCCATAGTGTTTGATCTGACATGGTGTTTGATCTGTCCATAGTGTTTGATCTGTACCTAGTGTTTGATCTGTCCATGGTCTTTGATCTGTACCTATTGTTTGATCTGTCCATGGTGTTTGATCTTTACATTGTGGTTTAATAATTACCTGGTGTTTAATCTGTACATGATCTTGCTCATTCTCATGCACTGGAGGTTATAAATAACGATTTTCCGTGTAATTAAATATTTTGGTTAGGTGTGGTGATTAAGCACAAACACCGGCCAAGCAGACACTCTTATTTACGGTCGTTGCCATGGTTACACTGTATCAGGAGCATTGACTTTTGAGCCGGTCTTACGGTTTTGAGCAGACGTACATTTTGTCGTACATTTCTTTCTGTAAAAGAATACAGTGAGAATTTTCTGAAAAATTAAGCGTAGTAAATGTTACAACCCCCCCTTTTTTTTTTTTTACACATACCTTTTACTACATCTGCCGCCATTGGTGAAGTATACTGCAGTTATAGTTATATACAGATGTAATTATAGTTATATACAGTTATAATTATAGTTATATATAAAAATCTGTGTGTGTTTAATTATGATGTTATTAATAACAAATGATGATAAGGATTTCCTGTTTAAACACACCCTGACATTTGGAACTGCAGCATGCATGTGGATGAACTCTGGGTGGTTTATACCAGGAAAATGTCTGAGGGAAAGGTCAGGACTGGAGAAACATGGCGAGAAACTCTGGAAAGCTTTCAGACTTTCACACACAGATGAGGTTTTACTGAGACGACCTGTAAAAAAAAAAAAAAAAGCCAAGTGAAAAGAGCCGTATATGGAGCAGGAAACTCCTAATTACATTAAATAACTCATAATGGGTCATAAAGATTCAGACGGGTCTGTGTTGGTTCCAGTTACAGATATATGTGGAAGAGGGAAAGTCATTACTTACTGATCAATCAATATTTATTTATTAATTATTTTTAAATAATTAAATTTTTTTTTTAATTTACCATGTATCTGCTAGGAAATGTCTAGAAAAGCATTGTGGATTAATGGATTAATGTGTGTGTGTGTGTGTGTGTGTGTGTGTGTGTGTACAGGAGCTGGCCCTGGAGAAGCAGGAGAACACTCGGCTGTTGAAGTCTCATCAGGATAAAGACGAGCTGATCGTTAAACTAAAGGAGGAAATCGATCTGTTGAACCGGGTGACTTGCGCTCATTCTAATACGTTATCGTTTCTATAGCAACAGCCCGTTCACGGGGACGTTTGAGGAGATGTTTATGGAACATTTATGGAAGGAGTCTCCAGTGTCAGCGCTTTGTAACAGTCAGAGGTGAAGCTGTAACTCTGAGTTTTCCGACATCTTCAGGACGGAGGAGTTCACGCTTCTTTGCGGTTTCTTGGTAACAAAAGAAGACAAGTTGTGTTTTTTTTTTTTTTCTCTTATTAACTTCGAGCGAGAGAATAAAGAGAGGGGCTGGTCAGGGAACGACTGTTTATAGCTGCTATAACGTAAGTGAGAACAGGAAATTGGTTTATATTGTTGCACTCCTAAAACCGTCCTGCTGAAAAAAAACAAAAAAAACAATGGAAACCATGGTTTTAATGGTTATGATGGGAATTGTATTGGTTTTAATGGAAACTGTAATGGTCCCTGTGGGTCTCTAATGGTAATTTGTTGCCTTCTACTGGTGGCATGTTAGGTCTAGTGGATACCATTCATTCATACCAGTAATGATAATGGTTTTAATGGTTAACTGATAGTTTGTAATGGTATTTGTAGCGGAAACCATTAGAATTTCCAGACTATATTTCTCAGTACTTTTCCCCACGGTGTGTGTGTGTGTGTGTGTGTGTGTGTGTGTGTGTGTGTGTGTGTGTGTGTGTGGTTTTACTCGGCTGTAGTGTCTGGTGTTGATTGAGGAAACTGAAAATGGAAGTTGTCAGTTTGGCGTGAGAGAGCCGATGAGACCGCACTGCTCATTTACCGCTAATGCAAGCGCTAATGTTTAATCTGTTCTAATCACGGCTGAAGGACGGAACCTCCTCACTATAGAACCAATCGGTCCCCCATCATTACAGCTTCTTTTCCTTTCGGCTGTTCCCTTCAGGGGTCGCCACAGCGAATCATCTGCCTCCATCTAGCCCTATCCCCTGCATCCTCTTCTCTCAGACCGACTACCTTCATGTCCTCCTTCACTACATCCATAAACCTCCTCTTTGGTCTTCCTCTCGGCCTCCTGCCTGGCAGCTCTAACCTCAGCATCCTTTTACCGATATATTCACTCTCCCTCCTCTGAACATGTCCAAACCATCTCAGCCTGGCCTCTCTAACTTTGTCTCCAAAACATCTCACATGTGCTGTCCCTCTGATGTACTCATTCCTGATCCTATCCATCCTCGTCACTCCCAAAGAGAACCTCAACATCTTCAGCTCTGCTACCTCTAACTCTTCCTCCTGTCTTTTCCTCAGTGCAACTGTCTCCAAACCATACAACATCGCTGGTCTCACTACTGTCCTGTACACCTTTCCTTTCATTCTTGCTGGTACTCTTTTATCACACAACAGACCTGACACTTTTCTCCACCCATTCCAACCTGCCTGCACACGCTTCTTCACCTCTATTCCACACTCCCCGTTGCTCTGGACTGTTGACCCTAAGTACTTAAAATCCTGCACCTTCTTTATCTCTTCTCCCTGTAACCTCACTGTTCCACTTGGATCCCTCTCATTCACACACATGTATTCTGTCTTGCTGCGACTAACCTTCATTCCTCTTCTCTCCAGAGCAAACCTCCACCTCTCTAGAGTTTCCTCCACCTGCTCCCTGCTCTCACTACAGATCACAATGTCATCAGCAAACATCATAGTCCATGGAGATTCCTGTCTGACCTCATCTGTCAGCCTGTCCATCACCACCGCAAACAAGAAGGGGCTCAGAGCCGATCCTTGATGCAGTGCCACCTTCACCGTGAACTCCTCTGTCACACCTACCGCACACCTTACCACTGTCCTACTGCGCTCATACATATCCTGCACCACTCTAACATACTTCTCTGCCACTCCAGACCTCCTCATACAATACCACAGCTCCTCTCTTGGCACCCTGTCATACGCTTTCTCTAAATCTACAAAGACACAATGCAGCTCTTTCTGACCCTCTCTGTACTTCTCCATCAACATTCTCAAAGCAAATATTGCATCTGTAGTGCTCTTTCTTGGCATGAAACCATACTGCTGCTCACAAATGCTCACTTCTCCCCTTAGCCTTGCTTCCACTACTCTTTCCCACAACTTCATTGTATGGCTCATCAGCTTAATACCTCTGTATTAAGGTCCCCCATGGGTCTGGGTCCCCCATCATTACAGCGATGAGGGAAAAAACACAGCTGTTACTCTGAAATATTTAATGTGCTGTTAGCTACTCCAGTGACCATCTCACAGCTAGCATACTGCACTGAGAGACTTGTGTAGCGTAATGCTGACTAGCTATTGGGCGCTATTAACTAGCTAGCTAATCATCTTTAGATATGTACACCATGTGTCAGTCACATCCTCTAATGACAGTCTCCTGATATAACACTAGCTAACTAGCTATGTTGAATACTTTTTTATATTTAATACTAATTTTATGGAGCTAATAAGTAGGTGATTACGTTTAGTCAACATCTCTCTAATAACGTCTATAAAACATGCTAACAAACTGTAATATAGTTAACTACACCCAGAAACAAATTAACGCTGCTCCAAGACAGGGTAATGCTGCTCTAACATGCTCTTTAGCATTCTAGTCCTGCTTTAGCACACTCTTTAGCATGCTAATGCTGCTCTAAACAGAATATCAACTTTATGTAAATTAAAAAAAAAAAATCTTTCTCAGAGCTCCTCTAACATTCCTTTATAAACTGGTAACTCAAAAGACATTTCCAAATCTGACCAATCAAAATGCTGTATGGTTGCTGGGCAGACAATCTGCAGTCTCCATGCACAGTGTAAAATTGTGACCATTTCTATATTTTGCGCTAACGCAAGTGTGCCATTTTATCTTCAGTGACGCGGCCATTTTACCTTCAGTAACGCGGCCATTTTACCTTCAGTAACGTGGCCATTTTACCTTCAGTGACGCGGCCATTTTACCTTCAGTAACGCGGCCATTTTATCTTCACTGACGCGGCCATTTTATCTTCAGTGACGCGGCCATTTTATCTTCAGTAACGCGGCCATTTTATCTTCAGTAACGCGGCCATTTTACCTTCACTGACACAGCCATTTTACCTTCAGTAACGCGGCCATTTTACCTTCACTGACACAGCCATTTTACCTTCACTGACGTGGCCATTTAATCTTCAGTAACGCGGCCATTTAATCTTCAGTGACGCGGCCATTTTATCTTCAGTGACGCGGCCGTTTAATCTTCAGTAACGCGGCCGTTTAATCTTCAGTAACGCGGCCATTTTACCTTCACTGACACGGCCATTTTACCTTCAGTAACGCGGCTATTTAATCTTCAGTAACGCGGCCATTTTACCTTCACTGACACGGCCATTTTACCTTCACTGACGCGGCTATTTAATCTTCAGTAACGCGGCCATTTTATCTTCACTGACGCGGCCATTTTATCTTCACTGACGCGGCCATTTTATCTTCACTGACGCGGCCATTTTATCTTCAGTAACGCGGCCATTTTATCTTCACTGATGCGGCCATTTTATCTTCAGTAACGCGGCCATTTTACCTTCACCGACACGGCCATTTTACCTTCAGTAACGCGGCCATTTTATCTTCAGTAACGCGGCCATTTTATCTTCACTGATGCGGCCATTTTATCTTCAGTAACGCGGCCATTTTACCTTCACTGATGCGGCCATTTTATCTTCAGTAACGCGGCCATTTTATCTTCACTGATGCGGCCATTTTATCTTCAGTGACGCGGCCATTTTATCTTCAGTAACGCGGCCGTTTTATCTTCAGTGACGCGGCCGTTTTATCTTCAGTGACGCGGCCATTTTACCTTCACCGACACGGCCATTTTACCTTCACTGACGCGGCCGTTTTACCTTCAGTAACGCGGCCGTTTTATCTTTACTAACATATTTCTGTCCTGCATTTTTTCAGGACCTGGATGATATCGAGGACGAGAACGAGCAGCTGAAGCAGGAGAATAAAACTCTGCTGAAGGTCGTCGGTCAGCTGACCAGGTAGAATCGTGAGGACAGAAACAGCCTGAGAGAAAACAAAGCAAAGTTCTACGGAAAGTCCTAGAAAAGTCGTATTTAATGTAAATGTGTGTGTGTACATATGAAAAATTACGGAGGATGAATGTACGTTGCTATGGCGTCACATGTCTGTTGGCATTTTGTTCTTTTTTTGAAACAGTGTTTATTTTGGCTACGTCCCAAACGCTAGGTCATGACAGTTAGCGTTCTTGCTAAAATGTCAGCCATTAGCAATAACGCACATTATCAAACACGCTAACTCATATGCTAGCTGTCGATTAGCCTTTATCTACCTAAGGAACAGGTTACACTAGCACAAAGCACAGATTTGATTTTTGTAGCAGTTTTCTATCAAACATTAGCGTTTTGTCGTGTTTCGATAAAAGCTAAATCTTATACTAGCTGCTAACCAGTTACCTAGTAAACAAATAGGCTATACCACCACAATGTAAAGACTAGTATTGCTAACTCTTTTGCTAGCTGCTAATTGGCCTATAACAGTTAGTGAACAGGCTACACTACAACAGATTTAGCAGTTTTCTATTAAATATTAGCGTTTCCAAGCCTTTTAGCTGTGTGTTGATTTATATGTAGTGCACTCTTTCTTATGCTAGATGATAATTAGCATTTACCTAGCTAATGAATAGATATTTGATTTTGCTTGCAGTCTTCTGTCAAACACTAGTACTTTTGGAGTGCTAACTCATATGCTAGCTGCTATGTAGCCTATAACCTAGCTAACAAAAAAAGGCTATACTAGTACAAAGTATGGATGTTTTTTTGCTAGCAGTCGTCTAGTCTTGTTGTAGCGTAATGAACTACACTAGCACAAGAAAAGTACCATTTCCCCCCCTCTACCCTGTATTTTCTAGTTATCCTGTTAGCTAGTTAGTGAATTAGGTTCATTCTCTTTTCTAGCAACTTTCATATAAAATGTTCATATTTATTGATAATTTATGTTCTAGCTGTAATTTCATGCTCTAGCTGCTAATTAGCCATTATTTTGGTGGTTGTTTACCAAACACTAGCGGATTCTTTTATTGTGGAGTGCCATCATGTATGCTAGTTGCTGACTAGCCACTTAGCTAGCGAATACTGTACCGAATGTTGTGATGTTCATTTGCCAGCATTTTGGAGTCATTAGCCGAGCGCCGATTTATTTCTGGCGCTCGTCACATCCTTTAGCCGCTGGTTCTCCTGCCAGCTAGTTACTGAATTAGCACTAATCTCGTATGCTAGCTGCGTATTAAACGTGTTTTTCTGCCGACTTTTCTATCGAATACTAGCATGTTGATTTTGAGGGAATTGCTTTATGTTAGCATTTATTATGGTAGCATTGCTAGCTAGCTGCATATCATCAGTTTAGCGACTTGAAAGTGGAGGGTTTTTTTTTGGATGCTAAAGACAAAATCTCCATCTAAAACTAGCGTTTGGGACCAAAATAAAAAGGAAACAGGAGTTGTTTTGTTTTTTTTTGTTTGTTTTTTGTATAAAATGCCTAGAATTGCACGTTATTTCTATTTTTTTGTTGTTATTTTACAATATAAATTCTAATTTGTAATAAAATGGTTGAAAATTGTAACACTTTCATCACTATACGAAATCATGTATAACTGATTGTTTTTCCATGAACATGGGAAATATCAAAATATAAAGTTTATTTTAGTCAGTTGTGTTTTTCAGATGTTTACAAACTTTTTTTTTTCTTTTTTTTGCAGTATGTGGTTAGCTTTAGCTATTCCTGATATCTCAGAATTGTCGTCTAAACCAAATCGAATTCCGGTTATAGAAATATTATAAACAGCTGTTATTGTTTTCTTGTAGTTGGGTTTGATGTTGATTTAAGCAGAACTGCAGTGTGTGGGCTTTCAGGAGGGAAATGTTACTCCATTCTCTCTTTTCTTCCAGTCCTCAGCATTATTCATGTACAGAAGATTAAGTCATTTAATAAAGATTCTGATTATCTCTCTCTCTCTGTGTGTGTGTGAGAGAGTGTGTGTGTGTGAGAGAGTGTGTGTGTGTGTGTGTGTGTGTGTGAGTGTGTGTGTGTGAGTGTGTGTGAGTGTGTGTGTGTGAGTGTTAATTTGTTAACAAAGTTCTGAACTCAATGTTAATTTGTCGATGATAAACACGTGTTGCATCCTGGGAAGGAAAGAAAGGCAGTGTTGCATCCTGGGAGGGAATGAACAGCTGTGTTGCATCCTGGGAGGGAACGAAGGGTCGTGCTGCATCCTGTGAAGGAAAGAAAGGCAGTGTTGCATTCTGGGAGGGAACGAAGGGTCGTGTTGCATCCTGGGAAGGAAAGAAAGGCAGTGTTGCATTCTGGGAGGGAATGAAGGGTCGTGTTGCATCCTGGGAAGGAAAGAAAGGCCGTGTTGCATTCTGGGAAGGAACGAAAGGCCGTGTTGCATTCTGGGAAGGAACGAAAGGCCATGTTGCATTCTGGGAGGGAACGAAGGGTCGTGTTGCATCCTGGGAAGGAAAGAAAGGCAGTGTTGCATCCTGGGAAGGAACAAAAGGTCGTGTTGCATCCTGTGAAGGAACGAAAGGCCGTGTTGCATTCTGGGAAGGAACGAAAGGCCGTGTTGCATCCTGGGAAGGAACGAAAGGCCATGTTGCATCCTGGGAGGGAACGAAAGGCCATGTTGCATCCTGGGAAGGAAAGAAAGGCCATGTTGCATCCTGGGAAGGAACGAAAGGCTGTGTTGCATTCTGGGAAGGAACGAAAGGTTGCGTTGAATTCTGGGAAGGTAAAGTATATATGTATATTAATAATGCACTGAGCAGAGGTCATTAAATTCCCTGCTGTCACTCTGATGCTTCAATAATTGCCTCATCCTTCTGCCCTGAGCTCGGGGACATGCACACATCCGAATTAGCATTTTTATAGAACTAGAGACAGAGAGGTACTTCAAGTCCTAGAGGTCATTTATTTTTCCCTCTTTTTTTCTTTTGTCTATCCCTTTCCTCCTGGTGCTAATAGTGCTTCTCTTCTTCTCTGATCTTTATTTTATTCTTTCTTTATTCTGACTTTATTACAGAGACAGGCGTTGACTTTCTGGCCAGAGTGGAGGTCATTTTTCTTTTAACTTTTACTTTTTTTTTAAAACATAATTTTGCTCATTTCTCTCCATCTTCATGTCTTATGTTTTTATTTTTAGCATTCTCTTTCCATTTCCTCTTTGTTGTCATTTCTCATTAGAACCTTTTCAGGGATATTTGCAAGAAGTTTTTCTTGAGTCATGATTAAAATATGAACTCGGCTATGAAGGAGAGCCGAGGACTCGGTTTCATTTTTAGAATGAATGCAATAACACACCGTAATAATACAATCTTTATTTACCAGAATAAAGACTAATGTAAAGGCTAAGGTGCTGAATTAACACCTGCAGTGGTCACGTGCTGCAAATTAGGCTTGTATAAACACCCTAATGTGTGCATTCGACATTTATTCAATGTGCTTGAAAGTTTGTGAACCCTTTAGAATTTTCTATATTTCTGCAAAAATATGACATAAAACATCATCAGATTTTCACACACGTCCTAAAAGTAGATAAAGAGAACCCAATTAAACAAATGAGACAAAAATATTATACTCGGTCATTTATTTATTATGATATTACATCTCTGTGAGGGCAAAAGTATGTGAACCTTTGCTTTCAGTATCTGCTGTGACCTCCCCTTTGTGCAACTAAACGTTAGCGGTGACTGTTGATCGGTCCTGCACATCGGCTCGGAGGAGTTTTAGCCCGTTCCTCAGTACAGAACAGCTTCAACTCTGGGATGTTAGTGGGTTTCCTCACATGAACTGCTCGCTTCAGGTCCTTCCACAACATTTCTATTGGATTAAGGTCAGGACTTTGACTTGGACATTCCAAAACATTAACTTTATTCTTCTTTAACCATTCTTTGGTAGAACGACTTGTGTGTTTAGGGTCGTTGTCTCGCTGCATGACCCACTTTCTCTTCAGATTCAGATCATAAACAGATGTCCTGACATTTTCCTTTAGAATTCACTGATATAATTCAGAATTCATTGCACCATCATTGATGGCAAGTCGTCCTGGCCTGGATGCTCAGATACTACCACCACCACCATAAGGGATAAGGTTCTTATGTTGGAATGCAGTGTTTTCCTTTCTCCAAACATAACGCTTCTCATTTAAACCAAAAAGTTCTATTTTGGTTTCATCCATCCACAAAACATTTTTCCAGTATCCTTCTGGCTTGTCCATGTGATCTTTAGCAAACTGCAGAAGGGCATCAATGTTCTTTTTGGAGAGCAGTGGCTTTCTCCTTGCAGCCCTGCCATGCACACCATTGTTGTTCAGTGTTCTCCTGATGGAGGACTCATGAACATTAACATTAGCCAATGTGAGAGGGGCCTCTAGTTGCTTAGAAGTTACCCTGGGTTCCTTTGTGACCTCGTGGACTATTACACGTCTCGCTCTTGGAGTGATCTTTGTTGGTCTCCACTCCTGAGGAGGGGAACAATGGTCTTGAATTTCCTCCATTTGTACACCATCTGTCTGACTGTGGATTGGTGGAGTCTAAACTCTTTAGAGATGGTTTTGTGACCTTTTCCAGCCTGATGAGCTTCAACAACTCTCTCTCTGAGGTCCTCAGAAACCTCCTTTGTTCGTGCCATGATACACTTGGCCGCAAACATGTGAAGATCAGACTCTGATAGATCCCTGTTCTTTAAATAAAACAGGGCGCTCACTCACACCCGATTGTCGTCCCATCGATTGAAAACACCTGACGCTAATTTCACCTTCAAATTAACTGCTAATCCTAGACGTTCACATACTTTTGCCGCTCACAGATCTGTAATATCGGATCATTTTCCTCAATAAATAAATGACCAGGTATAATATTTCTGTCTCATTTGTTTAATTGGGTTCTCTTTCTCTACTTTTAGATAGATTTTAGATAAATCTGATGTTGTTTTAGGTCGTATTTATGCAGAAATATAGAAAATTCTAAAGGGTTCACAAACTTCGAAGCACTACTGATGTACTAAAAGCGTTAAAACAATCAGGTGTTAATACCAGAGGTGTTCATTAGGCATAGCAAACGATTAACACTTAAAGATTACGTGATCATTTTAATTGTAAAATCCAGCACTTGAAATGTTCATTGAGAATATCATTCGTTAAAAAATATCAATTTGTTCAATGTAATGCACATTTTACTAAAAATAAATAAATAGATAAATTGTATCAAATGCTTCTTAAGTAAACGATTCTCCAGTTATGGTTATTTTAATTATATTTTTTAAAAAAATGTTGTTCTGTTTGTGAGCTGCAACAAAAAAGGAAATAAAATGTCACCAGATGAATTTTATTATTTGCTTAAAACCGTCTCAGTAAATAAGATTATGGGATACTGTATACTGAGTAACTGTTGCAATATATTTATAAACTGACACGATTTTAATACGTAAATACATTTTTTTTTAAATTTAAAGAACCTTAACCTTAACTTAATTAGTAAATTATTTGAATAAAATTTAATTTTATGATGAAATTATGAAACAAAAAAAGTGTGTCAAATATATTTTTTTGGTTACTATTTAATGATTTTCCTATTCTTTATATTGTTATTGAATTAAAAAAAAAAAAAAAAAGAGTCAGAATGAGAATGAATAACGAAATGCATCATTTTTTTGTTTTTTTGTTTTAAAAATTGCATATTTAAAACCCTTGATTTTAAAATAAAAACACTCCACTCCAAGCTGTGTTCCGTATCAACAGGAAATAAAACATTTTTATTGAACATTTTGTGTATATGAAGTTATATAACAACAGTCAGAAACTTCACAGAGTGAATCACTACACAAAGTCGAACGCAATCGTAAAACACCTCGTCGAAAAATGAAGGTTTACACACGCAATAGAACCGTATAACCCAGATTTATGGCAGGGGAGAGAGAGAGAGAGAGAGAGAGAGAGAGAAATGAAAAGAGAAGAGGAAAAAACACTCTACAAGATTACAGAGAAAATTTCCACACACAAAAGCAGGCAGTCGATATACACAAAGGCAACTGGGATCTTTCTACAGCATCAGATTCTAATTTCTATACAAGGTTCTCCTCCAGAGTGTGGCTTTTTCTCACCGAGCAAAGAAGTGGAGCAACGTTTGTGTTTCATCGAACCGACCTCGCAAAAAAGATCGTAAGAATTCTGACAAGTCGTTTCATTTTAACCGCTAGCTCCGCCTCCATTTCTAGAAGCCGTTCACCGGTTACAGCTCCTGAGAACCTCTTTGATGAGTTTTAATCGTTAACAAAGTGTTAATTGTTAATTTCTCACAAATTTGCGGTCTGGAGATTTTGTTAAACCTGTTAAGAACATTAGTGCAGACAATAATAACAAACTGAGTTTTGTTTCAGGAAGCAATAATAACACTGCCTCTGAACTCCTAACCATTTGTAATCTTTGAGAATTTTTTACTAATTCGTTTTTTTCCCAACTAAAATTTTTTAACCCTCTACTGCATGAATTATTTACCTGGTATTATAAATTATAACATAAACTGTGATTGCAAAATATCTGAAACAGTTTTTCTTACTTTGAAAGCGAAAACATTTAAATATACTGTACTATGTAGGCCCGTTTCGGTTAATGAACGCACATGCTACAGTTCCATTATCGCATGTTGTTGCCATATGGCAACAGTTACATTTGACGAATTTAACAGAATACTCATGATATATAATCTTGTTTCAATGACGAAAATAAACGTTAACTTATCTCAGATAGCGTTTCAGTTTTTTCCCCTTTAAGTAGTTCTGCCTAAATATTGAAATTTCTATTAAATTTGATGATGACCTTCACCATGCAGAAAAGGAAGTGCAAACGGCACTTCCTGGTCATCTGACATGGCATTTTTTTTCATTACATCAAAGTTAAAACCCTGTTTTTCCAGTTACATAGGAAAATAGTAAAAAAATTGGAGATAAATTAATTGTTGCCATACGGCAACACCATGCAGTAAAGGGTTAAAGAATTGTTTTTGAGCAAATGTACTTTCGGTAAATATTTTTCTTTAAATGAGGAAAAGCTCCAGATGATATTTACACCATTTTAAAAAAGTAACTCTTTGTAAATTCTTCGCGATCACGGTACGATGTCTTTTCTCACAGAAGGAGACTGCAGTTGTGAGAGATTTTTAATGACGACCTTTTAATGACGTAAAGCTTCGAGTCCGCCTCTTAGTTTTAATGGTGTATACGAGGTGATTAGTCGGCCATTACAGTACATTTATTATTACAGTAAATCTGTAAGCATGAGACGGCAAAGGCTTCGGATTTTTAATAACGCTAATGAGTGATTTTAGTTACGATGAAGTAGCTTCACATCTCACACCAAAACCAGTTCGTGAATCGGCTTGTCAGAATTCGTCGAATTCGTTAGAGAGACCGTGTGTGTGTGTGTGTGTGTGTGTGTGTGTGTGTGTGTGTGTGTGTGTGTGTGTGTGTTGCATGCTTTGGTAGGCTGCAGTAAAAGTCAGCATTGCTTTGCAGGGCGAAAAATGGCTTTTATCTCTTTTTACTTTACAGTGCAAACAGCAATGCCGCCTCTTACTGTTTACTGCATCTAATTCGTCTAATCGTGTAGAAATTAGCGTGCTGCGTCAGAAACAAACAAACAAACAAACAAACAAACAAACAAAAAAAAAAAAAAAAAGGGAAAAAACCCTGGTTTTTATAAACATAAACCTACTTTTCCCCCTTAAATGTTTAGATATCGAGAATATAAAGGATTGAGGTTACATCGTATAATTACATCGTGATTATATGTGTTTAATAAGCCGTGTCGTAACTCGATGAAGATCGAATCAATATTTATTGCGACATTGAATCAAAAAAAAATAAATAAATAAAAGTGCCGATTATGTATATATTATATATATATATATATATACTTGGTCCCAAATAATAAAACACACACACACACACAGTCCGAACTGTACATTCTGAGTTTGATATTAAATATAAAAGGGCACTAAAAAGAAACGATAACCAGAATAATCATCAAACGACGATAACAAAATCAATAATCATACCGATATCGATACTGAAACAGATAACGATACATTTCTCAGGTTTTACGCTGTTTGTGAACGCAAATATAAAAATATATACACACATTTTGGATTTTTGGTGGGGACAGGGGTTTGTATATATTTATATTTATATATTTATACTCTTAATATTTTAGATATAAGCGTAATTCTGTGATATTTAGATGGCTGGATCTGTGTGTTTGGGGAAAAAAAGAAAGTAAAAAATAAATAAATAAATAAAAGGGAGGAAGCCTTAACACATTTGAAGTTGAGCTCAGATAGAATATATACACACATTCTACATGTGCTGCGTCCTACCGACATCGTGATTATATCGTAAAATTATGTTCTTTTCATTTTCTAAATCGTTACCGTCGTTCTCGGGCAGCATCACCCACTAAACACTATGGGGGATGAACATAGAAGTATTGCACAGTGCTCAAAAACAAAATCGAATCGAGCGACGGATCGCTCGGAAACCGACGGCGCGGTACACGCGCTAGGCGTACGCGTATTTCCGTATCTCTCGGGACGTAGCGAGGACAAAAATGGCGGCACGACACACTACACTACAGATAGTTATTGATAGAACTCTACATCTCTACGACACACACACACACACACACACACACACACACACACACGGCAGTCACAGTGATACACGAAGCAGTCCTCAGAGACGTCTATGGAATGACAAAGAGCGTTCGTTTGCTATCTTTTTTAAAATTTTTAAAATTTTTTTAAAAATTTTTTTAAATCACCTACACGATAACATTGAAAACATTTAAAAACTCCTCCTGAAGCTAGCGTCTAGGATACATAAGAGGTTCCTCCATGACAAGAGGTTTTAATGGACCGTCGGGATGCTTGTTGCTTCGTCCTCTCGTCGCACGCGATCTCACGAGGAATGAAACCGCTAAGAATTCTAACAAATCTGGATTTATGAGACGATGCTACGATCTCTTTAGGATCACGCGGTCACGTGGTCACGCGGTCACGTGGTGAACCCGGACTGAAGCGTGCCACTGTTTTTTCCCCCTCACAAACATCTCAAAAAAAGGGACGTTTATACGAAAAGCAGTGAGCAAATCGACTATCGCTGACTTCACCTGACAGCCTAGTGTTAATCGCGCGTAACTTTTCTTGAACGTTCCATCAAAAATCGTAAGCCGTTAACCCTCAGAGACTTTTTTCTTTTTTATTTAAATTCCTGGCAAAATAATCGTATGGATGAATTTAAGAAGAAAAGCGACAATTGTTCCGTTAAACCTTTCCGATTTCACGTAGGAGTCGGGCCGCTAAGGGTTTTTTCGCGAGACTGTCTTACGCAACACGATTCTCATTAAGATCATCAAGAATTTCCGAAGATCGTTACATCGTCTTGTGAAACACGTAAGATCATTAAGAATTCTTCTGAAACTGGAATCGTCAAACTGCCACGTTCGACACCGAACTGTGGAAATTTGTACAAAACTCACCTGTATAAAAATTGACTCGTGGTTTTGTACGCAAAACATTTTTAATCACTGATGATCGTAAAAAGTCCACATCGTCTCGTCAGACTCGGGCTTTTCGTCCGATATTTCGTAATCAGACGAGTGACACTTTATTACTGATTGTTAGCGTGAACTGTTTTGTTACGAATTCTTAGGAACGTGCGATCACGGGCGCGTGCTGTTACATTAAACCCGTAGTAAAGGACTTTATGGACTAATATCTGCAGACCATTAACTTTTACGGTTAATTAATTAATTAATTTTTTTACCTAAAAGAGAAAAACGTGGCCTCAGAATGTGTCTCTAATTAACGTACCTGAACATAATTCAAGTTTTTGTTTAATTTTTGTTGGGAGGAACAAAGCTTTAACAGATTTCTTGATGGCAAACTTGAATATGTTACAGAATTTACATCTCCTGTCATGACCACCTGATATCCGAGAGGATAAAAATCACTCTTTATGTTGTTTATTTAACCTTTTTTTTTGGGGGGGGGGTTATTATTTTATTATTTTAGGAATTTGCGTGAAATCATGTTTTCATGTTATACCTGTATTAAAGGACGTTACCGGCTGAAACGATCACCTCTGCAGACCATTAACTTTTATGGTTATTCATTTATTTATTTATTTTCGATATGTTAATTTTTAAACGATCCACCGAACATTTCTATTCATTTAAAAGTTTTTGACTGAATACTGAATAACGTTCCTCTGAACTAAGAACTTTCTCCAATCTCATCAAAAAAAATAAAATAAAATAAATAAAAAATAAAAAATCGTCCAAAATGTAAATTTTTGTCGTCGTTCTTGTTCCGAACTACAGTGCAAAACGGTAGCCATTGTGTAAAGGAGATTGGCAGTAAAAGCATGGCTAAGGCTATTGTCACTGTGTAAAGAGGCAACGCAAAGTAAAAAAATTCGATTTTGCACCTTCAAGGCCAAAGAAATGGTTACTTGTTCCCAAAGAACCAAAAGCTACGGCCACTAAGTGGAGCGTGTGCATGAGGAGAAAGTCACGTACGTTTCTCACCTCCCTGAAAATAACGGCAGTGTTTAAAAGCTTGTCTCTTAGAGTCGGTATTTTATTATTACATACCGACTTTTCTGGAGAAATCAGCATCAGTTTGTTAAAAAACGCATAACTTTTGATTTTTTTCCCCCTTTACGGCTAAAGGCCTGACGGTGTAGAATAAAGTAGAATTAAGTAAAAAAAAAACAAAAAAAAAACACATGCAATTACCAAAAATATTAACTTCAAAGCTAGAGCCTTTAACGAATTGAACGAAATACGTCTGTTAACGAAGTTTAACGAGTTAATGTAAGGTAAAGCGTTGAGGATTAAATGGTTACGGTTAGTGAATTCTTCATGCTTGGGCTTTAGGACAAAATATAAGGTTCAGATTGAGGATTTGAGGGAGATCAAGGAGCTGCTAAAACAATGATTAAAAAAAATGCAAAAATAAATAAAAAAATAAATAAAATTTAAGAACTCATGTGCTTGTAGAGCTTCCTGCATATTTTTCCGACTGAACCATATCAGTTAATGGCCTATATTTCCATACTAAAATGTAATATACTGAAGATGTTATACATATATATTACAATATTCCATTTTATACGGGGTTTCTCGGTGTTCACTATTTTTATTTTTAACAATTCTTTAAGCCAAAGAGTTTGGAAAGTTTTTTTTTTTTATTTTTATTTTTTTTAAATACCCCTAAACTCTCGTCTCGCAGGTTGAAATTCTTTCAAATATACATATACATATACATACATATATATATTTACTTGAAATATATATATATATGTATATATTAAACTGGAATGCAATAAGATAGATATCGTAAATCCTGCTGTTATTATATATAATATTGGCTCTGCTATATCTGCATTTACATAATTTAAAATAGAATATCTTAGTAAAAACATCAAGATATACACAGATTAGGAAACAGGTAACAACATACAAACACAAACTAGAAATCGAAGTTTTGTCTGCATACGGATATATACACCTGTGGTACACGTTTTTTTTCCATTCATGCGCTATCTACACAGATCATATTGCTTAAAAGAAGGGTTTAAGGGGGTTAAAGGTCATGGAGGATGGTCAAAACAGCGGGCGAAGACAGGAAGGAATGTTAAACACAACTCTTGAGGGGTGTGTGTGTGTGTGTGTGTGTGTTGGGGCAAGTGGGCGGTCAAAATACCGACAACTATTATAAAAGGAGGCGTTTCATTGCCAGACAAGTATAATAATATTAATAAGATTTTAGAGGGTGTAAAGGATCCATACATCACTGAGGTATGTACACGCACTGGGTTAGGACCACTAAAAGGGGCGGGGTTAATGGCTAAAGGGGGCAGAGCTTTATTTTTTGGTGGACAGCTGGGCATCCACTTCTTCCTCCGGCTTGAGCACGTGCCACTGGGCGATGGGTCTCCGTGGGTTGGCCAACATATCCGACCAATGGCGAAGCTCGGTGCCTGTGCTGTTCAGCCCTACGAAAACTTTACCGATAGCATCGTTTTTGCCGATCTTGTCATAGTCCAGAACGGTTATAACGATTTGAACTTTCTGTAAAGAGAGAGAGCGAGAGAGAGACGGAAAAAACCAAGAATACAATCATTAAGGTCATATTTATTACTTCTATATTTTATTTATTTGAAGGTAAATTAAATGCAGATTAAAATCAATTAAAATGCTAGAGCCTTACTTCCGGTTGAGAAACATGCAAAGGAGAAACATGTTTCGGTCTTCAGAACTTACATATACAGTTGCAGTCAAAATTATTCAACCCCCATTGCAAATCAGGTTTATTGTCAAAATTTACAGACTTTCAGCTGTTTGCAATGAACACAGCAAACAAAAGCAGTTGAAATAGTTCAACACAACGAATGCTTCAAGTTTTTTCCCCAAATTCAACTGAAAATGCAACTTATAATGACTTCTCCAGTCTCAAAATTATTCAACCCCCTGAATAGAATCCCTCACAACAGCACAAATATGCAAAACAGGTGTTGTCTCAAGCACCGTTGATGCAACTAATCAAGGGCTTCATTAGTTGCACCAGGTGTGCTTGAGCTGGAACACATGAAATACCTGAACTGGCTAGGGGCAGAAAACACATGAAATACCTGAACTGGCTAGGGGCAGAAAATACATGAAATACCTGGACGGGGCAGAAAAAGGAAGCTATCAACGGCTGCAACCAGATTTCTCAGAAGGCAGGTTGTGAAAAACCCTCGAGTGACTGCAAAAGACCTGCAGCAAGACTTGGTGGCAACAGGCACTGAGGTTTCAGTGAGCACAGAATGGCGTGTACTAAACGCAGAAGGTTTCCATGTCAGAACTCCAAGACGTTCACCACTACTGACCCAAACGCACAAGAGAAGTCGCTCAAAATCATATAAATAAACCACAGAAGTTTTGGGATTCTGTTCTGTGGAGCGATGAAACAAAACTGGAACTTTTCGGCACGATGGATCAGCGGTATGTCTGGAGAAAGAAGAATGAAGAAAGAACACTCTGTCCACAGTCAAGCATGGTGGTGGCTCGGTGATGCTCTGGGGCTGTTCTGCATCCTCTGGCACTGGAAACCTGCAGCGTGTGGAAGGCAAGATGGATTCATTGAAGTATCAGGAAATCCTAGGAGAAAACGTCATGCTGTCTGTGAGGAAGTGTTGTTCCAACAGGACAATGATCCCAAGTATACCTGAAATTCCACCAAGGCTTGGTTGCAGAAGAAGTCCTGGAAGATTCTACAGTGGCCATCACAGTTACCTGACTTGAACCCCATAGAAAATCTCTGGTGGGATTTGAAGAAGGTGGTTGCAGCAAGCAAACCCAAGAACATTACTGAACTGGAGGCCATTGCTCATGAGGAATGATCTATGATTCCTCAGGAACGCTGCCAGAAGCTGGTGTCTGGCTCTGCATCTCATTTGCAGCAGGTCATAACAGCAAAAGGGTCTCTACTAAGTACTAAAGATGCTTGTCATGAAGGGGTTGAATAATTCTGAGACTGGAGAAGTCATTATAAGTTGCATTTTCAGTTGAATTTGGGGAAAAAACTTGAAGCATTCATTGTGTTGAACTATTTCAATTGTTTTTGTTTGATTTGTTCATCGCAAACAGCTGAAAGTCTGTGAATGTTGACAATAAACCTGATTTTGCACTGGGGGTTGAATAATTTTGACTGCAACTGTAGTTCCCAGGTTGACACACACACACACACACACACACATATATATATATATATATAACTGTAGCACTTTATTTTGAAGCCCTATAATGTGGAAGTAGATCTACAGCGTGCTAGATGTTGGTCATTTTCTTTAAACATGTAAACTCAGAGTTAGCAAAGATCATGGCTTGGTGTTTTAAAGAACCATTATCATTAAAAATGATTTAAAAATTTCCTCACTGACTAATATCTGGTTTTCTAAAGAAGAAAGAAAAAAAACTGTTGCTAATCACTTTCTCTATTAATTGAATTTACAGCTAAAGGTCGGAGATCAATGACCAGTGCTCAACCGTGGTTAAGTGATAAGTCAATATGGATTATAGATCAAAAAATATCTAGAATACAAAAGAAAGATAACCGAGGTCACCATTAAGCTCTTGTGCATTTTGCTTGAATCAGATTATTCTAGAAAGTGGTATGGTCAGTACACTGATAATCAGCAGTTTACAGAGGTCATGGCTTGAAGAGATGGATGTGTTTTCACCAGCAAAACATCTGGCTAAAAGGTGACTCGGACCGCCAGAAGTGGTTTGACCGATGAATGGATTTAAATAAATAAATAAAAAAAAACCTCTACATAGATATAATCCTCATTTCACATGAAATATCCAAGAAAACTATTAATTGGGATTTTTTTATTTGGATTAATCTGGAACTACGTAGATGCATTGCTGGTTTCTTGGAGAAGTCTTAAAGAAATTCATCTCTCATTAGAATCAGGTTAAATACGGGATACGTAATATATCGGGTATGTTAAATGAGAGCTACAGCCTTCCTGGAAATCCATTTTTACGCCTGTGCTGTAAAACCAAGCCAATTTTCCATGTAATCAAATACCGAAGAAGCACCATAAAGTTATCTGCCCTTTTGGAAGAGAGTCGACTTTATATTTAATGAGTTGAGAGTGGGACATTCTGATTAGCAGCCTTAGTGCTGAATTGAAAGCAGAGCCCATGCAGCAAATCCTCTGAACCGTGAAATGCAAAATCAATTTGGAGCACTTTGCACTTGTTTGCAATGCCACAACTGAGCATGGATTTTAAAATGACTATCAGCTCCATAAACCCTATTTAGGGTCAATTTTAGTATATTTAAGGTGTCAAATGTGGCCTGGGTGCATCGGTATTACCTGGATTTGTTCGAATGGCACTTCGAAACTGAAGGACTCATTGTAGTAGGGGTTCAGGGTGTTCTTTTTGATTGTCGTCTTTTTCTTCTTCAGACGTTTACCATTCTGCATCAGATGGATCTTCACGTACGGGTCTGCGAGAAGACACAAAAATGGTTAAAGTTCAATCAGGGCACCTTAAGGAGAAATCTCTATCTCTTATTTTACCATAAAACACCACCTAACACAAGTGACCACACCCACCAGGACCCTTCATGGACCTTACTTGATATATCCTACACTTGACACCCTTTAGACCCACGTACCCCATCATAGTCCCCACTCCCAGGGTGTACTTGATGCTTCTAAGTTCCCACTTGATTCCTTCCTAAACCTTACCAATAAACTTCTCACAGATGGTACCTGTCCTGTACTAGACCCCACATGCTTCCACTCGAACCTCATTTGAGCCATTATAAACGCTACTTACCCCTACCAGATCCTATGCGATGCTTCCTAGATCCCACATGATTCCTTGATTCCTTCCTAAACCCAACCTTACCCCATCCCAGACCCTACCTCACACCTTTTTAGACCCAACTTGAATCCTCATAAACCCAAATTAACTCCTCTCAGATCATACTTGACTTTTATTAGATCCCAACTGACACCATGCAAATCCAGTTTGAGCCCAACTAAATATGACATAACCCCTTGCAGATCTTACCTGATGCTTCCTGGATCCCACTTTATTTCTTTCTAGACACAGCATCTTTCCTTCTTGTGTTTGCAATATTGCTTTTGCCTGGTTTATGCCACATAACCTCATCCAGATCCTACCTGATGCTTCCTAAAATCGACCTTACCCCACCCAGACCTTACTTGACCCCTCCGACACCCACTTGAAGCTCACTGGCACTTTGAAAATCAACTTTTCCATATTAAAATCCCATCTGTCCCCTTCCAGACATCACCTGGCCCCGTTGTCACCCTACCTGACCCCTCCTAAACCCAAATGAAAAAAAAAAAGTGTATTGGTGCTTGGTATTCTGATCTTGCAAGTGATGTTGGTGGTGTTATAGTGAAACCCCTGTTATCAAGGTATTTTAAAAAAACACACTCGCTCTTACACCTCTACTCTGCGCACTTTGCTTCTCTAGAACTCAATTAAAAGTCTTGTATGGTAGCACTACTTGTATTATTCTCCGCTTGATATATCGCTTTGCCTGTATTTCCTCATTTGTAAGTCGCTTTGGATAAAAGCGTCTACTAAATGAATAAATGTAAATGTAAATGATCCATTCATTCATCTTTAGTAATGACCTTATCCTGGTCAGAGCTTCAGTGGATCCAGAAACTATCCCAAGAATACAGGGCATGGGACAGGAATACACACTGGATGGGATGCCAGGCTATTTCAGTGCTGTGAATCCTGATCCATATAATATATATTTTTAGATCATGTGTATAAAGATGTCACATTGGCATCACTGCTTGCTTCCTGTCCTACTTTTAAAAAATCTAGCTACATGATGTCCAGTCAACCTCCAACCACCAGGCTCCAACATAAGACAACCCTGCTGAAAAAAGCAATAGAAACCCTCATAGAATTTGTAATGGTTTTAATGGTTAACAGCTGATGGTTCGTAATGTATTTGTAGTGGAAACCATTAGAATTTCTGTGATGGTTTCTATTGGTTTTTTTTTTTCAGCAAGGAAATGTTTTTTATAAACTTTATAAACTGACCTCATTAGGTTCTCTATGCTACTGTATTTGCCTGGTTTAAACCTGTTTGCTCATCACTCAACACTGTTGTTTGTTTCATGTTTTTTTGTTTACTGTCGAGTCCTATTGCTTTTGTTGGTTCATGTGTTTGTAATAAAGTTTCACCTTGCACTTGCTCTCTTTGAGCCATGACAGAAAAATGATTACCTTATATTAGAAACATAATTCCTTTGTAGTGTTGCACACATTTGTGTCCTGATAAATTTGATTGATGAACTGTCCTAGCTGTAGCATAGTATATCTATATTCTCAGTTAAACGTACACAGTGACCGGAACGCTTATTATTACCCATTATCTCAGATTTTTATAAATGCCTCAACGTACTGCTGAGACATTACAGAAAGACTTGAAAAACCCAGACAAATCCGGAAATCAATCTGTCGGTGATCTGCTGGGGCAACTTGAGATTTGCACGAGTTCACAGACATCCTGTATCTGTGAAGAAATTTGCATTTACACCAAAACCATTGGGAGACAACAAAGATGGAAGGCATTTAGTTCACCAAAGTGCTTTAAGGCAAAAATCCCATTAAAAGCATTGATGTGGAAGGTTAGGGGAAAGAAAGTTCCAGCCAGAAAAAGAGTTATATGCACTGTCCTGTTTAGCCTCGGGCATTTTAGCAAATACAAATAGTGTATCCCTACCTCACTACATAAACACACCGGATACATTTCCATCAAAATGTTCTGCATATTTTACATTTTAACAATAAGATTGTATCATCCAAAGACTGCAGGCCAAACAATTATGCAGGGAGTGGAAGACACATTCACCAAGTGATTAGTTTTAAAAAAAAAAAAAGTATTTTAGGTGTGGTATTGTTCGCAACAATTACAATCCAAACTCCCCTTTCTTTCAAAAGTCTTAGAAAAGGTATTGGCCTCTTTTTACAGGTACATGTATCTTAATTAATTGCCTCTGAAAGCTTTTCCAGTCAGGGATTTACTCTCACCATGGCACTTCTTCCAAATGCTGGTGATTCTAGTTCTATTAATATTTAACTTCTTGATCTCAGTACTTCTTTACCACAGCATCTTACCTTCCTGTCTTTACTCTTATCCAAAACTTTGCAATATTGTTTCTACCTGGTTTAGGCCTTTGTTTTTCTGTTGGTTAATACAAATATCCCAAGGTGTTCCACAAGGCTCTGTCTTAGGCCCCCTTCTATTTGTCATCTACACTCTCCCTCTGAGCTCGATCATTCGTCAGTTATTTGACAATTTCATTTCCAGGTTGATGACACTCATATCTATCTTAGTACGCCACTTTATTCCCTGCTATCGTGACAACTGACTCCATCACATCATTTCCTCAAGTTAAATTCTGATAAAACATCATTTTGTCAGGACCAAAGGCAGCTTATTTATGATCAGTGATTTATATCTTGCCTTAGATGATATGCTGAAATGTAGTCTTAACCTCTGAATTACTTCTGACTGTATTCTCTCCTTCCAGACATTTTTATAACTTTTATAACTAAAGCAGCATTCTTCCACCTATATAATATTACCTGCCTTTGCTTATCTCTCAGATTTGCTAATGGAGCGGTTCTGGTTCATGCCTTCATCACATCTTGTCTAGATTTCTACAACTCATTACCACATATAAAGCACTGGATGTTTTTGCAACATTCCACCACACCATCCCTTTTCACCTAGAGGTGTGGTCTTCTTTTAATTTTTACACACTTTTAAACTCCAAGGCTCCTTGCTTTTTTACTGGTTTAAGGTTGGCTTAGAGAAGATGGGTTGAAAGATGATGAACTCCTTTTCCTCTTGAAATAGCTAAGCTGAAATCCACAGTCCTCATCTGACCCTATCCAACTCCTCTTAGGCCCATGTGATCTTCATAATTCCACTTTTGTACTTCATATTTTTTTTAAAAACATCTTTCGGACCCATCCAACCCCTCTATTAGATCTCTCTTAAACCTGCCTGACCACATTTGACCCTCTCGAGCCAATTTGCCTCATGTGCACACCTCATGTGACCCCTTCTAGTTCTTACCCAAACCCTGACAGCCCACACTAAAGCCACCCAGAGCACACCTGACCCCTTCTAGGGCTCAGGGGGTGACTTGGAGAAGTGAAGTGAGATTAAAAGGGGTCATGGTGGGTTATGTGGGTTTTAAATCAGATAGATCTAAGATGGGTCATTATGGCCCTACCTGACCCCTCCCAGACCATAACGACCCCTCTTAGATCTGACTTAAAGCAACACACTGACCCCTTTTAATCCAACTTCTCTTCTCCTTGTCAACACCTGACCCCTCCTTGATCTTACTTAAACCAAAAGCCTACTTGACTGCCCCTAGACCCACTTGGCCCTTCCTAATCTCCATCTAACCCCCTTTAGACCCTACCCATCCTACTCTAGTCCCTGCCTGACTCCTCCTTGTCTGTCTGACCCCTAGCTAACACCTTACACTTCCTAAAAGGACCCTTCTTAGATCTGACTTAAAACCAAATAACAAGTCCTAACCCCACCTGACCCACTCCTAGCCTCAATCTGTCCCATTCTAGACCATGTCCTAACCTCCACTAGTACCTTTGTGGACAGGAGTTGACCACTCCTAGATCTCACTTGAACCCACTTAACCCCTCCTAATCTCTAGCTGATCCCGCTAAGATCCTAGTGGATCCCACTAAATCCCACATGACCCTTCCTAACTTAACCTCCCTGACCCTTTCTTGACCATCCTCAACCCTACTCATATCTTGCTTGAACCCAACTGAGCCCATTTGATCCAATCCCTTAGCCCTCATAATTACAAAGGTAATTCCAACTGAAAATTCTTTATAATGTGAAAATAACCACTTTCCACATGAAGAAGGCAGCCTTTTCAGCTAGCAGGTGGCCAAGTGCTCACTTGTGGTCAGGTGTGTGTGTGTGTTTGTGTGTGTGTGTGTGTGTGTGTGTGTGTGTGTGTCAGTGTGCCAAATGGCCTGGCTATATCTCAACAAGAATCTTCTGCAGACTCACACCTCTGCTCATCTTTAATCTTTCACTATGTTCACAACCTCACTCCACCTTTCCATCTCCATCACCCAGTGTGTGTCCTACTTATCTGCCTCCTTCCCTTACCTCTAGTTCACGTTCACTTTCCTTACTCAGATGTGCTTTCGATTTAATCGTGCACTTATAAAAAAGATAAATGAATAGAAGACACTGCAAGTCATTGTTTTTAAAAAGAGAAAATCAAGTATGTGCTTAGATGTTATGAAGGATGATGTTATGGAGGAAAGATCTGGATTTGGCTGAGCTGAGATCTTTATCCACCTTCTGCATGGTACTGAAAATTTAATACATGCTTCTTTTTGTCTAAATGTCATTCTGAGAAACACTCTCACCCTCGCTCTTTCTTTCTATCTCTCCCGCTGCCATTCCTTCATTTCCGTACCTGCAGTTGAGCAGATATATAATAATAAAAATAATATCACTGGCATTTACAGTCCCTGTGTGATATTTTCTTTATCTTCCTTATCATCAAAGAAAAAATATATAATGTGGAAAAAATGCAATATAGTGACAATGTTATAATCTAATCTAATCTGATCTAATCTGATCTAATACTGAAACCGAGTGAGTCTGTCTGTCTTTCTGTGAGACTGTCTGTTAATCTTTCAGTCTGTCTGTCTGTTTGTCTATGTACAGTTGCAATCAGGATTATCCAACCCCCATTGCATTCAAATTTCAATTCAAAATATATTTTTAAATTTTACAGACTTTCAGCTGTTTGCGATGAACAAATCAAACAAAAACAATTGAAATAGTTCAACACAAAGAATGCTTCAAGTGGTTTCCCCAAATTCAACTGAAAATGCAACTTATAATGACTTCTCCAGTCTCAAAATTATTCAACCCCTTCATAACAAGTATCTTTAGTACTTAGTAGAGACCCTTTTGATGTTATGACCTGCTGCAAATGAGATGCAGAGCCAGACACCAGCTTCTGGCAGCATTCCTGAGGAATCTTAGCCCATTCCTCATGAGCAATGGCCTTCAGTTCAGTAATATTCTTGGGTTTGCTTGCTGCAACCACCTTCTTCAAATCCCACCAGAGATTTTCTATGGGGTTCAAGTCAGGTGACTGTGATGGCCACTGTAGAATCTTCCAGGACTTCTTCTGCAACCAAGCCTTGGTGGAATTTGAGGTATGCTTGGGATCATTGTCCTGTTGGAAGGTCTAATGATGCCCAAGCTTCAGCTTCCTCACAGACAGCATGACATTTTCTCCTAAGATTTCCTGATACTTCAATGAATCCATCTTGCCTTCCACACGCTGCAGGTTTCCAGTGCCAGAGGATGAAAAGCAGCCCCAGAGCATCACCGAGCCACCACCATGCTTGACTGTGGACAGAGTGTTCTTTCTTCATTCTTCTTTCTCCATGCATACCGCTAGTCCATCGTGCCGAAAAGTTTCAGTTTTGTTTCTTCGCTCCACAGAACAGAATCCCAAAACTTCTGTGGCTTATTTATATGATTTTGAGTCGACTTTTCTTGTGCGTTTGGGTCAGTAGTGGTGAATGTCTTGTAGTTCTGGCGTGGAAACCTTCTGCGTTTAGTATGCGCCATTCTGTGTTCACTGAAACCTCAGTGCCTGTTGCCACCAAGTCTTGCTGCAGGTCTTTTGCAGTCACTCGAGGGTTTTTCACAACCTGCCTTCTGAGAAATCTGGTTGCAGCCGTTGATAGCTTCCTTTTTCTGCCCTGTTCAGGTATTTCATGTGTTTTCTGCCCCTAGCCAGTTCAGGTATTTCATGTGTTCTAACTCAAGCACATCTGGTGCAACTAATGAAGCCCTTGATTAGTTGCATCAACGGTGCTTGAGACAACACCTGTTTTGTATATTTGTGCTGTTGTGAGGGATTCTATTCAGGGGGTTGAATAATTTTGAGACTGGAGAAGTCATTATAAGTTGCATTTTCAGTTGAATTTGGGGAAAAAACTTGAAGCATTCGTTGTGTTGAACTATTTCAATTGCTTTTGCTTGATTTGTTCATCGCAAACAGCTGAAAGTCTGTAAGTTTTGATAATAAACCTGATTTGCACTGGGGGTTGAATAATTTTGATTGCGACTGTATCTATCTATCTTTCAAGGCATCATATTTATGTGCAATTTTGTATATATTTTACAGTGTGCTCTGTTTATTTATTCTTAATTCTTAATTTATGTTTAAATACTCCTGTTGCTGTCTGAGAGTTGCCAAACTACATTTCGTTGTATTGTATACAATGACAATAAAGTACCTTATCTATCTATCTATCTATCTATCTGTCTGTCTATCTATCTATCTATCTGTCAGTCTGTCTGATGTTTACATGCTAACACATAACAGACTCATGGCACCTCCTGTTGGAAAAAAACTGATACTGCAACAAGAGTCAGAGGGACACAGAGAGACAGACAGACAGACAGACAGTCAGAGAAAGTTTGTGAGCAGTTGCCTAGCAACATGCAGCCAGAGGACTGTTTATGAAATCTGTGACTGCAGAAACACAGAGGTCCAAAATCCCAGCGCTGTCTCAGACATGTTTTAGGTCACGATAACACTTCCTCTTATACCACAGCAATTTGTCAACGATTACACTGTTTTATTTATTACATAACGACACAATGTGCTTTTACAGCTTTTCTCAATCGCGTTGGCTCTTTTTTTTTTGTCTTAACATTGATGGGGCATCATAACTCTATTGCATGTCTGCAGAATGTAGACACTGTATGTAAACTCACCCAAAATATTTCATTCATGCTTTAAATCCTAGTTATTGTGTCAGTAAATTGGCCAGTGCCACCAAAAATGAAAAGGTTTTGTTTTTTGTCAGCGTGTGAGCCGTACTGGTCAAAACGCTTAGATGTTTTTTCACCCTGGAAATGTTTGTTATATAAAAATTTCATTTTTGTTTTACTTTTTTAGGGAAAAGTTAATACTGTAGTACACAGAAAACAATATGCAGATTTATATGTATACAGTACATTTATTTTTGTAGCAATGTTTTACATGTAAACAGAAAATTCACATTTGCATGTCCATTCGTTCACATCTTCTTATTTCCCTTCCTTGAGCATGTAGCTGCTGCTCAGGGTTGTGATGTTCCTCCATGTTCAAAATTGGTAGTGATTGTGCTGAGGGCAAGCTCCATATATATATATATATATTGGGTTATGGGTAAGATTGTGGTTCCTATTTCATTGCTATGGCAGGTCATTTACCAATTTAGCAGACATCACAAACATTCCATGTCATAGATATTTATGGAATATACATGTGTGTCTGACAGACTTTGATACTTGAATGGATCATTTTGCATGTGACGGCTCACACGATGACAGATCAGCAAGCCATGTGCATTTAGTTATTGTGCATTTACTTTTGAGAAATTCTTGAATTGACCCAAAAGCGATTGAGAAAAACCGTAACGTCCGCCGTACACGTCCCTGTGAACGAGCCGTTGCTATAGAAACGATAACGTATCAGAACGAGCGCATTAATGTAAAACCTGCGCTACTGCCAGAGCTGCTGTTATAGAGAACTAATCAACACCTTCTGACCAATCGCAATCCAGAACTCAACAGCGATGTGGGGTAAGGGTTTTTAAAATGTTTTACTGAGTTTGTTCTGATCAATTTTCATAAAGTACCGTACCCTGATCTCTCAATCCAACAATTTTTTTCTTATGAGGCAAAATACAAAAATAAGGCATGGCATGACATATATTCTGAATATGGCGTAATAACCAATGTAGGAAAAATTCTACACTCAGCCAGATTGGGAACAAGTGAAGCCCACTGACTCATATATACATCTGGCTATGAAACTATGATGAGCATTGTATGACTAACAGTTTCTCCTGTTGCAGATGAATTTTAAAATAAAATAAAAATAGCACGCAGGCCTTATTTATGACTAATTACGTGTATTGTATTTGAAAGAGAATTGAAAGTGAGTCTTGTGAGCGATTAGTCACCGTGAACACGCTCTGAGTGAAGAAATGAAATAAACTACAGGCCGATGATGAGTTATTATCTCCCTGCGCCAAGCTATGATGAAGATAGTCGCTAATTATCGGAATGATCACCGCAGGACTATTGTTCTATCCTTGCGCTTTGATGCCTTCCCTTTGGGAGAAGAAAACCACTCCCACAGCCACAATTACACACCGTACAACCACCATTAGAGATGCCATTTTCATGGAGGCTTTGAAACCGAAAAAAAAGAAAAAAAAAAAAAAACCCACACAAAATGGAGGGAAAAAGCTTTCCAGTGCAATCTCTCGGCTTTGAAGACGGGCCGTGCTTGTTAAATTCGTGTTCAGTCATCTGGGAAAAAGAAAAAAAAGGGTTCGGACAGAAAGGATTTTTCCATTTTGACATTTTCAGTGCTGTGAGATTTGAATTAGCGTGAATGGTTGAAAGCACTTCAGCTAGCGCTCGGCTGCGACGTGCTAGCAACACATCAGTGCTAGCTTATCAGCAGATAAAAAAGAAAGTCCATCCAAATCAGTGAGCTCAGAGAGATGCATTAAAATCCAAATCCTTTAAAACCACATGCTGCTGTACAGTATATTTCTCCACAGCGCTAGCAGATTAGCTTATCAGACCTGACCGGAGGCACGGAACTAGCGGCTTTCCCTTAGAGAAAACTTATTTCAAAAGTTTTTTCCACGTGATTATGTCAGTAATATACGTATGTTGGGGGAAAAAAAAAACATGTAAAGGTACGTTTCAGTACGTACGTTATGCCCTGATATTGCACACGCAACACAACACGTGATATCGTGTAATTAATGAGATCAAATTCCAAAAAGAAAACAGTGAAAAGTTAAAAATTACATTTGAAAATGAATAAATCTGAAAAGATTAACGTCAAAATAAGTATTTTTTTTTTAAAAATGAATGAATGTACAGTAGAAAGACTAAAGCACAAACTGCGTCTCTGCCCAGAGGAAGCCATCCATCAAAAGTCAGCGAGCGGGTAAAGAGGGGATTACTCAGATAAGAAACCATGACAACAAGATCTAAATTAAACTTTCTGGTTTTGGCACAAATCGTTATATTTTGACGTAAACCCGACACTGAGAACGACCCCCACTGTGAAGCATGGTGGTGCTAGCATCATGTTGAGAGTAACTCTTGTCCTATTGGTTGCTTCTCTGACTAATCCTTCTAATATTTTTCAAATAATTAAACTCTGATTGATACTGTTCCAGGACTTGTTTTGATTGCTCCTTGTCTTGGTCTTCCTGATGCTGTGTGTTTAGATATATTCTCTAACACACACTGGGTTCTTCCAGGAACATGTGTATTTATACTGACACTTTAATCACACGCAGTGCAACTCCATTCAACTAATTATGTCTTCTGATGGTAACCGGTTGCACCGGAACTAATTGGGGGGGGGGCTACTTATGCAATCACAACTTTTACGGGTTTCATTTGTAAATAATGTCGCTCATTGTATTGATATTGTGTGTAGATTCATGACATGAAGTCCACTTCAGTTCCAGATTGTAAAACTACCCTGCTGAAGAAAACAACAACAACAACAACAACAACAACAACAATAGAAACCCTCATAAAATTTGTAAGGGTTTTAAAAATTATAATGGGAATTGTATTGGTTTTAATGGAAACTGTAATGGTCCCTGTGGGTCTCTACTGGTAATTTATTCCTTTCTTCCTAGTGGATACCATTAAGGACCAATAATGGTAATGGTTTTAATTGTTAGCTAATGGTTTGTTATGGTACTTGTAGTGGAAACCATTAGAATTTCTGTGATGGATGTTATTGTTGTTGTTTTTTTTTCCAGCAGGGTACTCAATGGAGGGAAAGTTAACCGGGGGTGAATACTTATTCATGGTGCTATAAATGAATCATGTGCAAATAAAAACACACATTACAAGTGTAACAATGTCTGAAAACCACATGTAAGGAGATGGGACTCCTCTGTAACGGATGACTAGCGGCGTACAACAAGCTATAATGCAGATAGTTAACTCCGTCTTCCCCTTGAGGAGGAGAAAAAACTCTCCCACTTCCACAGTTATACATCGTGTAACTACTTTCATGATGCAATTTTAATGGAGGATTTGCAACAGAAAGAAAAAATACACAAAACAAACGAAAGAAATTCATGTGCCATCATCCTGGCTCTTACATTTCCCGTTTTAAGACGGATTAAAATTTAATTAGCATGAACGCTCGGCTAATAAGCACTCGCGCTAGCTCTCTCTCGTTCCACGTATAATCGCGCGCTAATTGCAGGTTAGAAAACTGAGAACTCACCTGAAAGACCTCCGACGTCCATCTTCTTCAGGTTTTTGGCCTCCAGGACGACGACGGTCAGTTTGCCGGCGGTGGGAACGTAGCGCAGAGAGAAACAGATATCACCCAGCTTCTCTTGCTGTGGAGGAACGTGGAGGAAGATAATAATAATAATAATTAAAAAAAAAGATCAGCACATGATTTCCAGCTGGTCTTCTACAGCAGCTGCTTTACAGTGCAGTTCAGCTGTTTTTATTCTTTCATTTTATTTATAATTTTCTTTCTACAGCAGCTGTTTAAAGCTCGACGAAATAAAATCTTCTCAGTAATCTGCAGTCGACGTGATTTACTGTTAATTGAGGTTTAAATGGTTATTATGGTTTGAAACTCAAATGATACGGCTGTTTCCCCGTTTGAGCATTTTATCAACGATTAAATGGAGGAAAAATCACTTCAAATATTTGTTTACTTTTGGGAAGACTCACTCCACTGATTCCTTTTATTTTATATTTTATAATTTACTTTTATTTTAATATAAAAAACGGCATATTTGGTGGAATAAAAAATAAAATCTGGATGTTTGCAGTATTCTGTCTATTAGATGTGGAGTTCCTCAAGGGTGTATTTTAGGTCCGCTTATCATTTATTTATTTATTTAAAAAATCTATTTGTTTGTGTAAACTTTTTAATTGTATTTACATTATCATTTAATTAGTGCTCACTCAGAACAACAAATAATGTAATTAATTAACAAATGAATGATAAATTAAGTGCCTTCATAATTTTTGGCGCAAAGTTGAAATTCTTGAAGCTACAGAATCAGTTTTGTAGTTAAATTTCTCATTTATCCAGCTTTTTATAACAAGATCTCAAAGTAAACTGAACACAAGCTACAGATTTCTCCAAACACACCATGCAGGGTTCTTCTGAAACTTTCCGTAAGAACATACAGTAGACTTGCTCTGAATAAACTGCAGAAAAAAGCCATCAATCAATCAATCAATCAGAAAATTTGGCTTAATTGGAGGATAATATGGATTCTGACATTTCATATCTCCTTTTCTGCGTATCTGCACAACATCAATGCACTAAAACAAAACATTCATTTAAAAAAAAAAAGCTTTTATTTTTATTTAATTTATTTGTTTTTATAAGCTTTTTTTTGTGAAGGCATCAGAAAACCAACCAATTATTCCCACATGTCTGAGCAATTAAATAGATTAGTGCCAAACATTTTACACTTATTTGAGCTATTTTTCTCCTTGTTCTTCTTCTTCTTCTTCTTCTTCTTCTTCTTCTCCTTCTTCTTCTCCTTCTTCTTCTCCTTCTTCTTCTCCTTCTTTTTCTTCTTCTTCTCCTTCTTCTTCTTCTTCTCCTTTTTCTTCTCCTTCTTCTTCTTCTCCTCCTTCTTTTTCTTCTTCTTCTTCTTCTTCTTCTCCTCCTCCTTCTCATTCTTCTCCTTCTTCTTCTCCTTTTTCTTCTTCTTCTTCTCCTTCTTCTTCTTCTCCTCCTCCTCCTCCTCCTCCTCCTTCTTCTTCTTCTTCTTCTTCTTCTTCTTCTTCTTTAACAGAAAAAAACCCAGCAGCTGCTACAGAGTGAAAAGAAACAAGGGGATCTTTGGGAAAAAAAAAAGAAGCTTCAGAGAGACACGATTTTAGGTGACTTCTTAAGTGACACTTAGAAGGAGGATTGTTTGGAACAAGTGAGATGAGATGGAGGAGCTGAGAAACTGCAGCACTTCAAAATATAAAAAAAAATTGAATTGTGTTGTTTTTGTGGGTGTTTTTTGCTGCAGTAGAGGACAGAGAGGCTCCGAACCCCGGGGGCGTCTGAGAGGAAAACAGAGCCACGTTTTTACTATTATATAATAATAATAATAATAATAATAATAATAATAATAATAATAATAATAATAATAATAATATAATGAAACTTTTTCATCTAAACGGAAGCCTAGCCTATTTATGTATTTATATAGTTTAACGAATTCAATTAATTTATTTAATTACTTAATTTAATGTATTAATTAATTAATTTATTTATTTATTTTTACATTTTATTAATTTACATAACTCATTTAATTTATATTTAATTAACTTATTTAACAGCCTACATTTTTTTCATATTGTATTTTAATTTTAATTTAATTTAATTTAATTTAATTTAATAGGTTACGTATTTAATTTGGAACTCCTTTCAAACTCATTTTACTCCAGATCTTACACTTAGTGTTTCTCCACTAATCTGAGGTTCTTCATCGGTTCTTCTGACAGGTAAAGAAATTCCCCAGTGTTTAAACACTATGGTGAGAAACACCACCACCACCCTGATGTCTATCCTGGTGCTAACTAGATGTATTAATGGAGATATAATTATGGGATGGCTTCTCCAAATGGTGCACTGCAGGAGTGATCTATGACTAGATATTTAAAACATGTTTTAAAGTGTTTGATGAGTGTTTCCTCTTGACGTCTTCATTTGGAGTGGACTGAACACTTTAGGACACATGTCTGTATCGACACCTTGCTCTTTCCATCTCCATCTTGTTTTTTTTCCCCTCTATCACCACCACTGGTTGAGAAATAATTGACCTTTCCATAAACCAAACCATGGCACAAAAACAAGGTTCCCCTGACAACCAGCACTTAAACACTATACACCATGACATTTAAGCATGAAAATGGAATCTCCTGAACCCGTGCGAGGGAAGTCACACGTTTATTAATGGGAGAGCGTCATGGCCAGCTGATTAAGTGACATTTTCCCAGGAGATGGATTACTCTACGATCCTCAAGCCTCATTTCAAAAAAGCGTTAAAGGGGAAAAGAAAACACTTTAAACTGCAGACCTCAGGAGAACAGTGTTGATGCAGTGATTATTACATTCCAATATTGGATCACTGCGCTGGTGTTTTTTTTTTTGTTGTTGTTGTTGTTGCTTTATTTGACAAATTGTATAAATTGTAAAAGAAAGCCACCATATAGACCATCCACACAACATTTTAAAACCGCCGAGGATAACAAACACAAAAAAGCCGTAGGCTTATTTCCATGTTGACCATGTGTGTGATTAGTCCAGAACGTTCTTCCATCATTAACACCGGGTCATCATTTGGATCATCAGGTATCTTACTCATCTTTATTCCATTTCTAAAAGGCTGAGTAGCAACATTTAATGGTGTTTGGTGGTGTTTAAATGTTGGAGAACTTTGTGCATTTGTTGGAGTTTATTGAAGAATTTGTGTTTGAAGACAAAATGTTGAATCCTGGTGTGTTTAAGGGTCTGATGGTGAATGTTGGTGTTTGATGGTGAATGTTGGTGGTTGATGGAGAATGTTGGTGTTTGATGGAGAATGTTGGTGTTTGATGGTGAATGTTTGTGTTTGATGGTGAATGTTTGTGTTTGATGGAGAATGTTGGTGTTTGATGGAGAATGTTGGTGTTTGATGGTGAATGTTTGTGTTTGATGGAGAATGTTGGTGGTTGATGGTGAATGTTGGTGTTTGATGGTGAATGTTGGTGTTTGATGGTGAATTCAATGTCGGTGTTTGATGGAGAATGTTGGTGGTTGATGGTGAATATTGGTATTTGATGGTGAATGTTGGTGTTTGATGGTGAATGTTGGTGGTTGATGGAGAATGTTGGTGTTTGATGGAGAATGTTGGTGTTTGATGGTGAATGTTTGTGTTTGATGGAAAATGTTGGTGGTTGATGGTGAATGTTGGTGTTTGATGGTGAATGTTGGTGTTTTATGGTGAATTCAATGTCGGTGTTTGATGGAGAATGTTGGTGGTTGATGGTGAATGTTGGTGTTTGATGGTGAATGTTGGTGTTTGATGGTGAATTCAATGTCGGTGTTTGATGGTGAATGTTGGTGTTTGATGGAGAATGTTTGTGTTTGATGGAGAATGTTGGTGGTTGATGGTGAATGTTTGTGTTTGATGGAGAATGTTGGTGTTTTATGGTGAATTCAATGTCGGTGTTTGATGGAGAATGTTGGTGGTTGATGGTGAATGTTGGTGTTTGATGGTGAATGTTGGTGTTTGATGGTGAATGTTGGTGTTTTATGGTGAATTCAATGTCGGTGTTTGATGGAGAATGTTGGTGGTTGATGGTGAATGTTGGTGTTTGATGGTGAATTCAATGTCGGTGTTTGATGGTGAATGTTGGTGTTTGATGGAGAATGTTTGTGTTTGATGGAGAATGTTGGTGGTTGATGGTGAATGTTGGTGTTTGATGGTGAATGTTGGTGTTTGATGGTGAATTCAATGTCGGTGTTTGATGGTGAATGTTGGTGTTTGATGGAGAATGTTGGTGTTTGATGGAGAATGTTGGTGGTTGATGGTGAATGTTGGTGTTTGATGGTGAATGTTGGTGTTTGATGGTGAATTCAATGTTGGTGTTTGATGGTGGATGTTGGTGTTTGATGGAGAATGTTGGTGTTTGATGGTGGATGTTGGTGTTTGATGGTGAATGTTGGTGTTTGATGGAGAATGTTGGTGTTTGATGGAGAATGTTGGTGTTTGATGGTGGATGTTGGTGTTTGATGGAGAATGTTGGTGTTTGATGGTGGATGTTGGTGTTTGATGGAGAATGTTGGTGTTTGATGGTGGATGTTGTTTGTGTGTTTAATTGTTAAATGTTGTGTGAATATAGTAATGTCTGTGACGTATTAATATGAACCAATTCTGTATTCTTACTTCCTCTTTCTCAGCGCTCTGGAGATCCCGCCACTCCTCGGTCACATGACTGAAGTCCACCTTGTTCATTGGCACTTTAACGTCTCCGATGGCATCGTGTTTGGAGAAACGGTCGAAATCGTACACCGTCATCACCAGCGTCTTTCCCCCCAGCTCTGTGTACGGAACCTGACGGGACAACAGAACAAATATTAAAACTCCTGTCATTCATATAAACCATCCTGATGGAGCCGGCGTTCCCAAGTTGCTCCAGATGTTCAGGGTTCTCCTGACAGAGGCTGGAAATACGAGGTGGAGGAAACCGAACTCCACTGACATCACTTTTTTTACTTCAGATTTACGAACACCAGGAATATTTTTAAACTCTTTCAGTTCATCTGGTTTCTCTAAAGGTTGACCTTTAAAAATGATTCTTATTGATTATGTTTATTAGAGAAGTTTATTACAGAAGGAATAATAATATATTATTGTAGAAACACATTATAAATACATATTATACGGTATATATTATTAATATTGCGTTACATCTACGTGAACATTCTGCAATTGTCTGTAAACATGTAAAACACTAATTATAATAACTGCTTATTTACTCGATCCATTAAATCTTTAAAGTTACTAAAAGTAATTTATGATTTAGAACAGCAGATTCAATCAAATGATTGTTTTAGTATTACTTTTTTATTTTAACATGGGATTTTTTAGATGATTTATTTATTTATTAATTTATTTACTTACTTACTTATTTTCCTGTGATTTTCATCTACTATTCAATTCATTGTTTTCTTGCACTATTTATTTAATTATTTATTTTTCACATGATTTTCACGTGATCATAAATGACTCTTTTCTTGAATGCACATGTGCACTTTCACGTCTAATCACGTATTGATCACATATTGACCACGTCTAATCACGTATAGATCACATATTGACCACGTCTAATCACGTATTGATCACGTATTGACCACAAATCTGTTCATTTTCAGTTTTTTTTATTGAGCTGTGTATCAAGTTTACACACGTCTTTAAACCCGGTTTCATACGAGCTACATAATTAATTAAATAATAATAAATAATAATATGCAGTGTAACACATTAAGCACTATTTTTATACTGGAAAGCTGATCTGGACTGAATGTTTGGTCTTTTAACCCATCTAGCTGAAGTTTCTACATAACATTCTACAGTTATAACATTTTCATGTAGCAGATTTATAATTAATATCCATAGAATTAATTAAATTAAATGTGTGGGTTTTTTTTTTTAGTTAAATTAAATAACACCTTATCAGAGTAGCAAATTACAACAAAAAACTGTTCAACATGGGCAAAATTTATGTTAATACAAAAAGCAAAAAGATTCTGAAAAGAGGATTTATATAAAACTAGATTGTGTGTGAACTTGGATGTTATTCCCCCCCCCCACCTCCCCCCCCAACGTGTGGTGTAATCAGAGTCCCAGCAGGTGCAGTCAGACAAACATGATTGCATTTCAGAGTCAAAGAAAATGACCATAAAGTCACAGTGTGTGTGAGAGAAAGAGAGAGAGAGAGAGAGAGAGAGAGAGAGAGAGAGAGAGAGAGAGAGAGAGAGAGAGAGAGAGAGAGAGAGAGAGAGAGAGAGAGAGAGAGAGAGAGAGAGAGAGAGAGAGAGAGAGAGAGAGAGAGAGAGAGAGAGAGAGAGAGAGAGAGAGAGAGAGAGAGAGAGAGAGAGAGAGAGAGAGAGAGAGAGAGAGAGAGAGAGAGAGAGAGAGAGAGAGAGAGAGAGAGAGAGAGAGAGAGAGAGAGAGAGAGAGAGGAAGAGAGAGAGAGAGAGAGAGGGAGAGAGAGAGAGAGAGAGAGAGAGAGAGAGAGAGAGAGAGAGAGAGAGAGAGAGAGAGAGAGAGCGAGAGAGAGAGAGAGAGCGAGCGAGAGAGAGAGAGAGCGAGAGAGAGCGAGAGAGAGAGAGAGAGAGCGAGAGAGAGAGAGAGAGAGCGAGAGAGAGAGAGGGGGAGAGCGAGAGAGAGAGAGAGAGAGAGAGAGAGAGAGAGAGAGAGAGAGAGAGAGAGAGAGAGAGAGAGAGAGAGAGAGAGAGAGAGAGAGAGAGAGAGAGAGAGAGAGAGAGTGAGAGAGAGAGAGAGAGAGAGAGAGAGAGAGAGAGAGAGAGAGAGAGAGAGAGAGAGAGAAACGGCTCATCCGAGAATGCAATCAACATTAAATCATCTCATACCCACATCAGTATTCATAGAAAAGTGAGGAGTGCTCATTTCCAGGTCAACATGTTAGTTGTGTGTGTGTGTGTGTGTGTGTGTGTGTGTGTGTGTGTGTGTGTGTGTGTGTGTGTGTGTGTGTGTGTGTGTAGAAGAGCAACCTACCTGCTCCATGACATTACACACTAATCATATTGTAAACTTTGTCGATCAGTCACTGGCCTTTTCTACTTCAAGGATAGAAGATTTTAATCTGTGTGTGTATGAGTGTGTGTGTGTGTGTGTGTGTGTGTGTGTGTGTGTGTGTGTGTGAGTGTGTCAGATACTTGATTGCCTCCAATTGAGCTGTTTGTCAGACTGAACTCATTATAAAAGGCGATTGTTTCAACACGGTGACAAACTGCTTCATAGTCCAGAAGCGAGATAACACACGAGGTGAGGTGGCTAGTTTGTCCTTGATGCTAACACACACACACACACACACACACACACACACACACACACACACACACACACACACACACCTGGATGGATTCTTAATCAGCTTCGGCATGTTTCATTGTATTATTATAAAGGAATTACAGCGGGGTTTAATGCTCCAGCTGCCGTGTTTAGCGAGCAAGCAGTCGGGTCACATGACTCAAAATAGGAATAAAGTATTTTCCCCTGGAAGTGGGCGGAGTTAAAAATGTAGCCGGCGGTAAAACAGATTTCCGGTGTATCTAACGTCTCTCGTAGAAAGCGTGAAATGTTTCATTATAGACTGTCTCAAAGTGTTTTGAACAGTTTCAGGTGAATTTTTCTCTTGGTGTCGTGATTGATGTAGCTACTGGATCTTAGCTATATATATATATATATGTATATATGCGTCTGATGTTAGCTGAGCACCGGCTAAAACATTGCTAATGGCTGCAAAAACCGCTTTAACGCCGCAGCGCTGCACTCGCGGTTCACTCAAATTCAACGCCATTCAGGGAACGCTAAACTCTTCAAACGTATTAAACGTAGCAAAGACGTGACTCGCTAGTTCCAGTAGAGGAGCGGCGTATTATACACGTGTGTCTGTCCAGTGTGTCGAGACGGTGCACACGTTTTCTCGCCCTCCGTGTCTCTTTCTTTTAGGATGACCCTCTAGGATTTCACGGAACTGAACGCAAAGTCAAGGAAACTCCGCGATATTCGGAGGAGCTTGCAAAATTTTTTATAAATTAGCGCAGATTTTCCGCAGATCAGGGCCGAGACGCGTCATGTGACATCATCACGACGCGCGTTCAGCCAAAGCCCTCTTCGGTTCACATGAGTACAGCTACAAACGTCTCATTTACCAACAAACATCACTGCGGAAGAGCGTGCGAAACCATTTCCTGCAAGTGCGATTTCACCAATTTGAGTAGTTTTCTGCAAAAAAAAAAAAAAAAAAATAAAAATAAAAAAGTCTGCAAGTTGCGTCGAAAATTTTGAAAAAAGCGTCAACAGTCACAGAAGAAAAAAAAAACCTCCGTATGAAACCCTGTACGGACTGAACGAAGCCAGAACCTTTTATCCTCCGAGACTCACTTGAGAATCGCTCACAGTGAGCTAGCTCCAGAAAGGGGCGGGGCTTCAACTTCAAAGGGGTCAGTTATAATACGATCTACGCAAGTGTCAATCATTCCGGATTTATTATGTTAGGGATTTTTTTGTGTGTGGAGAAAAAAAAAAAAAAGAAAATTCTGGAAATGCTAATAAGTTATTAGAAATGTATATCTGCACCATGATATTGTTCAAACAGTGTTCCTCAGTCTATATAAAAAAGTTCTTTTTACAGAGAACAGAAGACAGCTGCCCTCATTCTGCCGTACAGACACGACGGGAGCACAGACTTCCCCGAAAAAACACACACCGACAGATAGTTCTGTGCTTCCTCCTGAGGAAAAGAACGCGCCTCACGTCTTACCTTGAAGGTGAACTGCTCGTTGAAGGTCGGGTTCAGAGTCTTCCTGTGCACCTTGGTCTCAAACTTCTTCTTCTTGTCGGGCAGGAGGTAAACCTTCACGTAGGGGTCAGAAGTCCCGCCCATGTCCATGGCGGGAAGCTCGGCGGCCTGGATGATCCCGACTATGAGCTGAAGACCGGAGAGCAGAGACGGCTCAGATCACGGCCGGAGAACAGAATTTATCGTAGAGTTTATTTATTCTGAACACGTTGAGAACGATGTGGTTTGGGATGACGTCAGAAACGTCGAGCTCTGATCCTGATTATAAACGTTAAACGTCACGTCTCGCTAGAATTCATTCTGTGTTCTGGCATCGGAGAAGGTTTATATCTTTAAAATATCTTTAAAATATAAAAAAAAAACAAAAAAACTAGTAATTAATAGTCATAAGCATTAACGTTAGCATTAGCATTCTCCGGTTAGCTGCATGTTTTTATTCTGTGTTGCAGTGAAATTATTTTTTATTGTTTATCACCTATTTATAAATCTTTATTATATACTGTATGTGGGCAGTTTTAATACTTTTAACTACCTCAATGTTGCACAAATAACTGCACTTTACCCTAATTTTAGTCAGACTGTTGTTGCCTTACGCTATATATATATATTTTTATACTTTTCAAAATACTTCTAACTGTATACAAGCGAATTTTGGTCTATATAAATTCTATATTGTGTCACGGACAGTCGTGGAAAGCATTTCACTACACGCCGTACTGTGTGTATATAAATATTTAAAAAAAAAAACATTTGAATATTTACATTTTTGTTTTTAATTAACAATTATCTTTCTATCTACTGTATTATTACGTTTTTAAAGGTTGAACATATTTTTTCAATTTTAATTTTTAATGTAATTAATATTTATCTATCTGATTATTATTTTATTATTATTCAGGGTTCATACGGACATCCCTCACTCACACTGGATTATCTCTGCTAACAACACGGTATTTATTCTCTCGTCTGTTTTAACATGTCTGTGGGTCTCTACACTCCCTGGACTATAACTAAAGTGACACGTTTCTGTATTTATTCATTATACAGCACTGTGCAAAAGTTTTAGGCCCCCTATTTTTTATTTTTTTTATTTTTAGTACAAACTTTGCTATAGATTTTTTTTTATTTGATGACGTCTACATGATCGAGTCGGTACAAAAAAAAACATTTTAGATTCCCAAACATTAGTTTTCTAACACAAAATGAAATGTTACAGTAAAATATCATTAAAGAAAGCAGCGTATTACAGTAAGAGACACTTTTCAGACAGTAAACACAATGAAGGCTGCTGGGTTTCACTGCAGAAATAAGAAGCGAGTGCGAAAGTCAAAGTGTCCAGAAGAACTGTGTCTGGTTCTGCAAGATGCTCAATAAAACTTACCAGCTCATTTCCTTATAAAACTGCACACATTGTACCGGAGACTACTGTTTTTATTTTTATTATTTTATTTTTTATTTTTTTGTCACACCAAATATCGACTTTGTTTCATTTACTTTTTTTTTCAGTTACATATATATATATATATATCCACTAATATTGGCACCCTTGGTAAATATGAGCAAAGAAGGCCTTGGTCTTACCCATTGTTATGAATGACTAAGGGAATTTGGCCTATGTGTTACCTCATATTTATACCCCTGTGAAGTCATAGTTGAACAATTTCCTGTTCCTAGTCACCCAGGTGTACTAAAAAAACAATGTAAAATATCAACAGGAATATACTTCAAATATATTTTTCTCATATGAATTCATAGGGGTGCCAATAATTGTTGCACACCTATATTTAACAAAGATTTTTTTTATAAACCAGTGTTGTGTTTGATATCCATGAGAGCAGAGTATTTTTGTGAATTTTTTTTTTAACAAAAGATCAAAAGGTTAAACTATAAAGACAGATTTTCACAGCCTTCTTTGCTCATATTTACCGAGGGGGCCGATATTAGTGGAGGGCGGTGTGTATATATATATATATATATATATATATATATCATGCACACAATCAATGACGTCGTAGCAAGTGAAAATACAGTCAAATTTATCCAATGTTTCCTATTCTAAGATTACAATAAGCCTAATATAAAATGATTAAACTTATTTCTAGATATTTTGACTTTTTAAAATCTTAATCTAATGGCAGATTAAGCCGAATGAGTAAAAATGTCTAGAAACAGGTTTGTTGTAATGTTAGAACAGGAAACACTGGATAAATATTATATAAATATGATCATATCCAAGAAATGTTTGCATTGTAGTATGTAGTAATATATATTTTTTTGCAAGGTCGTGCAGGTCGAATGAAACGAGACAGCGGGACGGATTTCCCCCAGGGGCCGTGAGTTTGACACGTGTGTTTCAGGACGTCTCAATCTCAGCTTCGCTTCTCAGACTTCAGAGCGAAATGGCATCGTGCCCTGGGTACAACACCTCCGTGTCAGAAACTGTGGTCTGAAGCACAATTCTGTTTTTAACTGAAAGACTCCAGAACCTGAAATCAGCCAGTCAGGATGACGAGCTCGCTGTCGCTCTGAACACGACTGATCGGCGCTAGGCTTATTTATGAGTTCTTATGTCGCTGGTCGAGATTTAAATCTGTGCTCATCAGAGCAGACAGAAATAGATTAGAGTCGTCATCAAAGTCTGTTGAGTTTTTAAATTTATGCAGTTGGCATGTAAAATGAGCACTTTTGAAGCCTTTTGAAAGAGAAAGGCAGGTTTTCCAGTCCTTAAATTACAAAAAATACCTAAATTCAAGCACATTTAAACTCTTCACACACTTGCGCACACCCTGATTATTTTTAGATAATTACATTTTTTTATTGAATTTGTTATTTTTAATATTCTTTAAAAACTAATTCAGACTCCTCCTGTAATCATTTTTATAATTTCTAAAAATATGATCTATTCATATTTCATTTTTAATGTACAGTTGCAATCAAAATGATTCAACCCCCAGTGCAAATCAGGTTTATTATCAAAGTTTACAGACTTTCAGCTGTTTGCGATGAACAAATCAAACAAAAGCAGTTGAAATAGTTCAACACAACGAATGCTTCAAGTGGTTTCCCCAAATTCAACTGAAAATGCAACTTATAATGACTTCTCCAGTCTCAGAATTATTCAACCCCCTGAATAGAATCCCTCACAACAGCACAAATATGCAAAACAGGTGTTGTCTCAAGCACCGTTGATGCAACTAATCAAGGGCTTCATTAGTTGCACCAGGTGTGCTTGAGCTGGAACACATGAAATACCTGAACTGGCTAGGGGCAGAAAATACATGAAATACCTGGACGGGGCAGAAAAAGGAAGCTATCAATGGCTGCAACCAGATTTCTGAGAAGGCAGGTTGTGAAAAACCCTCGAGTGACTGCAAAAGACCTGCAGCAAGACTTGGTGGCAAAAGGCACTGAGGTTTCAGTGAGCACAGTATGGCTCGTACTAAACGCAGAAGGTTTCCATGCCAGAACTCCAAGACGTACACCACTACTGACCCAAACGCACAAGAGAAGTCGACTCAAAATCATATAAATAAGCCACAGAAGTTTTGGGATTCTGTTCTGTGGAGCGATGAAACAAAACTGGAACTTTTTGGCACGGTGGATCGGCGGTATGTCTGGAGAAAGAAGAATGAAGAAAGAACACTCTGTCCACAGTCAAGCATGGTGGTGGCTCGGTGATGCTCTGGGGCTGCTTTGCATCCTCTGGCACTGGAAACCTGCAGCGTGTGGAAGGCAAGATGGATTCATTGAAGTATCAGGAAATCTTAGGAGAAAACGTCATGCCATCTGTGAGGAAGCTGAAGCTTGGGCATCATTAGACCTTCCAACAGGACAATGATCCCAAGCATACCTCAAATTCCACCAAGGCTTGGTTGCAGAAGAAGTCCTGGAAGATTCTACAGTGGCCATCACAGTCACCTGACTTTTCGATTTGAAGAAGGTGGTTGCAGCACACAAACCCAAGAATATTACTGAACTGGAGGCCATTGCTCATGAGGAATGGGATCGTTGCAAACAGCTGAAAGTCTGTAAATATTGACAATAAACCTGATTTGCAATGGGGGTTGAATAATTCTGATTGCAACTGTAATAGTTTTTTGTTTTTATTAATTAAAAAAAAACAAAACAAACAAACATTTGAGCTAATTTTCCAGTTTTCCCACTAACATTACAGAAGTAGATCAGTTCTTCACATGAAGAAACTCTTCTGCATTAAAAAAAAAAAAAATTTAGGCGACATCTTTTGTAATGAGTATAAAATGTCAGACGCTCCATTTCACCATCATGTCACAGTTGTTGCTTAGCGACTGTAAATAGTTAATGCACATTTGTTTCTGGTTGCCATAGCAACACTACAACCATCGCTGCTTAAAGTCTGTATTAAGTGATATAATATAATATAAAATAAATTAAAATAAAATAATATAAAATAATATAATATAATGTCCAGCAGTCTGAGTGTGAGTTCACCCAGCTGAAGGTTCTCTCGTTGTTCCGTGTCACAGTGATGGAGGAAAATGTTAAATCATGTTGACTGTAATGAGTTCTGAACTCGAGAACCCGAGAAAACCGCATATGAAAACACATCGGGTTCTAAGGGTTAACACGGTGATAAGGGTCACATACACACTCGTTACAGGCATGATTGATCATCAGGCTCAGATTGACCTGTCACTCACACAGCTGTCTCTCTCTCTCTCTCTCTCTCTCTGCTTGTCTGTCTCACTCTCTGTCTGTCTCACTCACACACTCAATCACTCAACATCAACCTGATATTACAGCTCTCTCTCTCTCTCTCTCTCTCTCTCTCTCTCTCTCTGTTTTTCTCTCTCTGTTTCTGTGTCTCACTGTGGCTCTGTCTGCCTTTCTCTGTTTCTGTCTCTGTCTGTCTTTAACTCTGTCTGTCCATCTGTCTCTCTGTTTGTCTTTAACTCTCTGTCTGTCTGTCTTTAACTCTCTGTCTGTCTTTAACTCTCTGTCTGTCCATCTGTCTGTCTGTCTGTCTGTCTTTAAATCTCTCTCTGTCCATCTGTCTGTCTGTCGGTTTTTAACTCTCTGTCTGTCCATTGGTCTGTCTGTCTGTCTTTAAATCTGTCTGTCTGTCTTTAACTCTGTCTGTCCATCTGTCTGCCTATGTCTATTTCTCTCTCTGTCTCCCCATCTAGCTCTCTATCCTGTCTCTCTCTCTCTCTCTTTTTGTCTCTCCCTGTCTATCTGTCTGTCCTGTCTCTCTCTGTTTCTGTGTCTCACTGTGGCTCTGTCTGCCTTTCTCTATTTCTCTCTCTTTCTCTCTCTCTGTCTCTGTCTGTCTGTATCTCTCCCTCTCTCTGTTGGTCTCTCTTTCTCTCTGTATTTCAGGACTGTTCAGTAACGATGCTGCCAAATCATAACATCTCAGTTCCACATAAGATGTGTTCTAGCTTACTGTGTGGTTCTGTCCTATTGCTAGTATTCTGTGATTCTATCCCTGCGCCGTTATCCTACGGTTCTATCCTATCGTAAGGTTCTAGCTTATCGTTATGGAAACAATTACAGTGACAATTCAGTTTACACGTTCTGTTATTAAATATTTCATAAATCATTCACAGCCAGGTTCTAACGTCTGAGTGCACCAAGAACTCTTTTAATTTTCTTCAGCTGACTCCAATTAATAGAATGTTCTCTTCAGCTGACGGCTGAAAGGGAAGTGTCTCTGTAAATCGATCTGTACGCCCCTGAATGTACGTGTTATGAATGTTTTATGAAGTGTTTAAGTAGAGCTGGCAGGATGAATGGCTATTAGTTATGCTAAAAAAGAAATATGTCTTGTAAAAGTGAAGTGGGCCAAATGGGGGTCTTCTTCTGTCCTGACTGGGGCTTCATCTGTGGCTCTGTAAGTAAATGTGACTGCACCGGGAGCTCCCTCTAGTGGAGATGTCTGTGTATTCATCCATCCATCCATCCATCCAGCTATCTATTCTTGGACTCAACTCATCCTTCCATCAATCCATTGACCCAACCTCCCATCTATTCTTCATCTCTCCCTTCCATCCATCGACACATACTTCTATCCATCCACCAATGCATCCATCCACCCTTCTGTCTGTCCATCCATTCTTTCACTCATCCTTCTATCCATCCATCCATCTGTCCAAACACTCATCCACTCATCCATTCATCCCATCCATCCTATCTGTAACAAATTTATTTCACATATCTACTGACAGTAGAATTCCCATCTTTGTGTGTGTGAGATTCAGATGATGAGATTTTTACCCATAATCCCCTGCTTTGACTCTGCAGGCAGTGAAAGTAGCACACACTCAGAGACAAGAGACATGACTGTATTTCTTTTTCCCAGCGGGAGTGCGTCGCTCAATTTGTCCACAGAATGTTGGAGGCAGTCGGCTGAAATTACTAGCGGTGAGACATTTTTCACGCTGGAAAGAACTTTTCGGTGGAAAACAATTTATTTCTCGTTTGCAGAGCAGCGTAATCGGTGCGAATGTTCACTCCTGATATGTTTCGCTAGGCATTAGTGAGCTAATAAATAAACCCAGATACAGGTCATTAGTGGATCTGATCTCAGTCTCACTCTTTCCCTCAACATAGACTAATCTACACCATCCACTCCGTACACATCATTTATCTGCTTTACACACCACACACTGTATTATTACAGTGTACAGCTTCTATCTATCTGTTTATCTATCTATCTATCTATCTATCTATCTTGATATGATATGATATGATATGGATATAGAATAGAAATGGAGTATTGCACTCCCAGGCTCAAGCAGAATGTTTTTAGACTTTTCCTTGAAAACCGCCATCTATTATAAACCCACAGCCTCTCATTCCTTCTTTCTTCTTCCTGTGCTGCTCTTCCCATCCCAAAGACTGCAAAAAAAAAAAAAAAAAATCCATTTCTTATCCTCAGCTGATGCGACATAAACCCATTTGCAGTGAGAATGAATAATTGATCTAGAAAAATGAGATGATGGGTGTGGCTTCCCTAAGAAAGTCATACAGTAGACTGTGCCATGGTCTGTGTTAGCACCACTGAGAGAACAGATGCACTGACCGCTACACATTCCAGAGCTCACCGGGTACTCACTTATCATCCCACTAATAAACCAGTGGCTGAAATTATACTTCAAACTTCAAAATCCTCCAGGATGATCCTGCAATAGCTTCCATTTTTAGTGAACCTCCACTCATTTCCTACAGACGGGACAAAAGCACTGAAGAGCTGCTTATCAGAGTGAACAAAATGATCAGGCTAAGAGTAACGATGGTACTTCTGCATGCAACCAATCCAGATGGTCCATATATATATATATATATATATATAATATTATATTATGAGTGACTAAAATCACATTCCCTAAAGGATCATTATTCATCACGCATCGCTCATTGTGCGACACCACAGGAGTTTTTTAATTGTCTTTCCTGTAAGAGCAATGCAATCAACTGTACATCAGAGAAACCAAGAGAGGACTGGCTGATGGTTCACCTTCCTTCCATCAGATTTCTCCTTTCCAGAGGTGTGACACTTCAACGTTGTGTTTCAACATCTCTGTTTGCATCACTAGCTGTTGTTACAGGAGCAGTGAAGTGAGGAACCATAGGCAGAAAGAGCTCTCTGAACCACATGGAATGAGTGTCATGGTTTGACAGCAGCTTAATAACATCAACCATCTTGAATATCTACTGCTTTCACCTCCGACAGCCTCAGAAGTACTTTGCTTGCACAACTGATGAAGGGAGTCTGTTAGGTTTCTCTGGAAATGCTGTCTATCTATCTATCTATCTATCTATCTATCTATCTATCTATCTATCTATCTATCTATCTATCTATCTATCTATCTATCTATCTATCACTTAATCTCTATCCATAAAGGCAGTGCCCCTTTGAGTATAAATTAAGGATACATTTTTTTTTCATCTGTCCATCTATCCATCATCGACATCCTTCTATCCATCCCTTTGTCCATTCATTCATCCATTGACCCATCTTTCATTTGTCTGTCCATCCATCCATCCATTCATCCACCATTCCATCTGTCTGTCCATCCATCCATCAAACCTCCCTTCCATTCATACACTTCCAACTATCTCTTCATCCATTTATCCATATATACGTTATAACTCATTTAATGCTAAGAGGTGCTATTGTGTTTACTGTTAACACTGTGAGCGGCCATGTTGATTTGATGTCACTCGCTGAAGTCGGGGTTGAGGAGACGGTCCCAAGTTCCTGAGTAAGGTTGAGGGGGAGTTCTCTTTGATCTTTTCTAGTTGCAGGTCAGAAATTCTACAAAATTCATATGCAGCATTATAGAGTGTGTGTGTGTGTGTGTATGTGTGTGCATGTGTGTGTGTGTGTGTTTTATAGTGCGTATGTGATGTGAGATGAATCTGGGTCATGCTGATGCCACTTCACAGTCTGCTGTTGGAGCTCAGAGCTGTGCAGATCAGCACGAAAAAAAATGACTGTTTCCTCCTGCAGTGTTTCCTCAGCGTAGTGAGAACAACTGAATAATAAACCTGGAGTTTAAGGGCTTTAACCATTTAAAATCCACACTTGGATCACTATTTTGATAATAATTTATCCAATGCACGTATGAAAAGGCTTTTAGATCATGATTTGATTCTAAATGTTGATGTTTTTAATTAAAAAAAAAATCATCTGGAAGCATCAGAATGAATTTTTATGGTCTGGGACTCGAAGATAGAGCATTTAATTAGGCCCAAATTTAGGACACGTCCCCGAGTGCAGGATGAGTCATCCATTTTTATTTAGTGTTTTACCCAAAATGACAAAAATGAAATGAAATTAAAATGAAAGTGTTTTTTTGTTGCATATCAGCATATGAGCGTCCTTAATATCATATTTTGTTATGAATGAATAAAGTACATCTATACTCATCCAACCATTCATTGATACATATATTCATCTTTCCATCTGTCCATATATCAATTCATCCATCCATCCATCCAGCCATTTGTCTTCATCCATTCAACACATCCTTCTATCCATTCATCTGTAGCACCATTCATTCATTCATTCATCCATCAATTTAACTACTGATCCATCCATCCATCAATCAATTTATCTACTGACTCTTTAATCCAAGTGTCCATCCATCCATCCATACATCCATTTGTCTTCATCTATTCAACACATCCTTCTATCCATTCATTGTGTGTCCATCCATTCATCTATAGCACCATTCATTCATTAATTCATTCATTCATCCATCAATTTATCTACTGACTCATCAATCCAACTGTCTATCCATCCATCCATCATCCATCCATCCATCCATCTGTCTTCATCCATTCAACACATCCTTCTATCCATTCATTGTGTCCATTCATCTATAGCACAATTCATTCATTCATTCATTCATTCATTCATCCATCCATCAATTTATCTGCTGATCCATCCATCCACTGACCATCCATCCATCCATCAGTTTATTTACTGACCCATCAGTCCAACTGTCTATCCATCCATCCATTTGTCTTCATCCATTCAACACATCCTTCTATCCTTTCATTGTGTGTCCATCCATTCATCTATAGCACATTTCATTCAGTCATTCATGCATCAATGTACAGTGAGGGAAAAAAGTATTTGATCCCCTATCAATCAGCAAGACTTCTGGCTCCCAGGTGTCTTTTACACAGGTAATGAGCTGAGATTAGGATCACTCTCTTAAAGGGAGTGCTCCTAATCTCAGTTTGTTACCTGTATAAAAGACACCTGTCCACAGAAGCAATCAATCAATCAGATTCCAAACTCTCCACCATGTCCAAGACCAAAGAGCTGTCCAAGGATGTCAGGAACAAGATTGTAGACCTACACAAGGCTGGAATGGGCTACAAGACCATCGCCAAGCAGCTTGGTGAGAAGGTGACAACAGTTGGTGCGATTATTCACAAATGGAAGAAACTGTCAGTCTCCCTCGGTCTGGGGCTCCATGCAAGATCTCACCTCGTGGAGTTTCAACGATCATGAGAACGGTGAGGAATCAGCCCAGAACTACACGGGAGGATCTTGTTAATGATCTCAAGGCAGCTGGGACCATAGTCACCAAGAAAACAATTGGTAACACACTACACCGTGAAGGACTGAAATCCTACAGCGCCCGCAAGGTCCCCCTGCTCAAGAAAGCACATGTACAGGCCCGTCTGAAGTTTGCCTGAATGATTCAGAGGAGAACTGGGTGAAAGTGTTGTGGTCAGGTGTGGTCAGATCTCTTTGGCATCAACTCAACTCGCCGTGTTTGGAGGAGGAGGAATGCTGCCTATGACCCCAAGTCATAACACCATCCCCACCGTCAAACATGGAGGTGGGAACATTATGCTTTTGGGGTTTTTTTCTACTAAGGGGACAGGATAACTGCACCACATCAAAGGGACGATGGACGGGGCCATGTACCATCAAATCTTGGGTGAGAACCTCCTTCCCTCAGCCAGGGTATTGAAAATGACCTTAATGACTTGGAGAGGATCTGCAAAGAGGAGTGGGACAAAATCCCTCCTGAGATGTGTGCAAACCTGGTGGCCAACTACAAGAAACGTCTGACCTCTGTGATTGTCAACAAGGGTTTTGCCACCGAGTACTAAGTCGAAGGGATCAAATACTTATTTCACTCATTAAAATGCAAATCAATTTATAACTTTTTTTGAAATGTGTTTTTCTGGATTTTTTTGTTGTTATTCTGTCTCTCACTGTTAAAATACACCTACCATTAAAATTATACACTGATCATTTCTTTGTCAGTGGGCAAACGTACAAAATCAGCAGGGGATCAAATACTTTTCCCCCCCACTGTATCTACTGACCCATCCATCCATGCAATCATAGTTATCCATCCATTTAATGATAGAAATAAATAAAAGAAACCCAGATTATCAGTATACACACACACACACACACTAAATAACATAATGTACTGAAGAATTATTATGAAGTCCTGTAGGTGTAATAAAGATTTGAGTGTTTCGACTGAAAGGGATGTGTAATAACTGATTGAATTTAGAAACAGCTCTCAGTAGTGGACACACGTCGAGACCCGACTACACACCCAGACAAAAACAGAATTGATAGTTTTGTAAAGGTTAAATTGTTTGTGTGATGGCTGAGAGTAGATCATCTCATCCTGTCAGGTTTGTTTATGAAGGTTAGCTGCTGCACTTTTACCCCTCAATTAACTGCCGTCAGCTACGAGAACATTCATCAGCTCGAGAGAGCAAGAAGGAGGAACGACAGTCTAATAAAAACTTCACTTTATTAAAGGATGAGGAAGAACTTTCAGTCGATCCTGGATGCTGTTTCAGAAGCCAGATTTCCCAGGGTCCAAGAGTGATAATAGTGATTTGACAATCTAAAAGCAGCTAAGCAAGTGTCCTGGTTCATTTGGTGTGCATTGCATCACCTTTAGCTTTTACTAGCTGAAGGTTTTTACTGCAGCAGACCGCTCCACAATACAGAGCAGTGATACCACAGCCCATCCTTCCTCCCTGATTCAAATGAATGATCTTTTTCACAAGGTGAATTTTATTTTACATTATTTCTCACTACGGTTTAATGGTTCGGGACATTTGCAAAAAATCCTGCAGGTGCGAATAAGTAACGTCTTTAAACTGTTATTACATTAAAAAAGCAAACTATTTACTAGACTTTTCACTGAGTTTAGGGAAACTCTATTCCAAACCACACACATTAAACACAAGAAAATATAATTAGTCACACTTTCAGTTTGAACATTCACGTAGGGACGACTGCTCACACTTGGGACAAGTGTAAATCTCATTATTGTTATTATTATTAAGTGCTCTACATTACCGGTGCCCCCTGTGAGGAGCAAACGCCGAGACTGAAAACGTTCTCAAGAACGTCAGTAATATTTTCAAGGGGTTCTCTGATAACATTAGATTGTACGGTTAATAAAATAATGTCTCTTCATAGAGCCACTTTGAACAACGATGCCTTCAAATTAATGAAATTAAATGTTTATACATTTTAAAAATAAATACGGTAAAGAGCAGTAAACAGTAGTAAATGAAACAAAGTCAATATTTGGTGTGACCAAAAAATAATAATAATAATAATAAAATAATAGTCTCTGGTACAATGTGTGCAGTTTTATAAGGAAATGAGCTGGTAAGTTTTATTGAGCATCTTGCAGAACCAGACACAGTTCTTCTGGACACTTTGACTTTCGCACTCGCTTCTTATTTCTGCAGTGAAACCCAGCAGCCTTCATTGTGTTTACTGTCTGAAAAGTGTCTCTTACTGTAATACGCTGCTTTCTTTAATGACATACAAACATTTTCCTGTAACATTTCATTAGTGTGCCTAAATCTTTTGCACAGTTCTGTATGACACACAAAACACGATTAGATGAGATTCATTAACCCTACTGTGTCAGGATTTAAACACACTGGCTAACGTACAGACTGATAATGTCATTAAATAATCAGTCTCACTAATTATGCACGATAATCTCAGTGGACGTTTGACTGAAAATTAAAATGACAGATTTACAGCAAGTTGATTAAACAGAAATTGAATATTAACTGAGAATAATACTAATTAAAGGAGGTTACAAAATTTTAAATATAATTTACATTTTTCTTAAAATGATGGCTTAATTATGATTACAATTCCAAGCATAATTAATGAGATGGGTTTTTAACAAGACTGATCGATGTTACTGGAGCCCCGTGTGAGGAGTAAACTCAGACACTTATTATCAGAACATCCTGTATTACACTTAGACTGCCTATTTTAACACCCTACGGTATTTGAACATAAAAATGCTGTTTGATTGACAGTGCAAACAACCAATAACAGGCTTTCACATAGTCTGTCGACAAACCGGCAATTCTATAAAACAAGACTCTTGTTTGATAACTTAAAGCTGGGATGATTTTGCAAAATGCAATGACACTACGACTATCAGACTGCACCATTAAAGAACTTAAGTGGTCTATATGTATTAGATAGACCTAGTGTTCTTAGAAATCTGTCAGGGCATCTTTTGTTTTGGTTTTTCAGTGATCATTGTGATCACTTTAAACAAGTGAGCTTCATGATGACAAGTGGGAAATCAAATAGCACTAACTTCACAAACACAGCACGACGCACTCCGGAGTCTTACCGTATTCTCGGTGAAATTGTAATCCAGTGAGTATTGTAATTTGCCCAGTTTTTCTTGCTCCTTAGGCTCGGCTTCCTTTTCACCCTCCGAGAGTCCGGTCTCCACTTCGTCTTCGTCCTTCAGAGCCTGAAGGAGACATCCACCAAGAGTCAGTCCGCTTGGCCCCATTTCCTGAAGCTGAGCCGCCAAGCCATCGCCTCCTGTATAAACCTCTTTTAAAGGGATCGAGCACTAAAAACACCACAGTGATCAACACCACGACATGCTTGGTGGTGGAGTTCAACCCCAAACCATGGACCCCCATCCCATCCCCATCAGCATTTTTTGGGTGCCTCTACAGTGTAGCCAAATATAAAATCAATCACCAAATGATTTGTAAAGAGGATGAGTGTAATGGGGGGGGGGAGGCACAAGCATTTTGGGAAATCGAGCTTCTCAGAAGCAGATCAGAATCATTTTCGTGAATGTTTCAGGCATGGAAAAAATCAGAAGAAGGGATGTGGAGTGTGGTGTAAGTGCGCGTTCGTTCATTTCTGGCCTGTCTGAAGTGTGACGGCTCAAACGTGCTCAAACTCTCATTCAGTGTATTAAATATCTCCATCTTATGCTAGATTTGTCAGTAAAGCATGCATGGCATTCTCGTTCCCCAAAACAGGTTTTCTCAGTGACCCCTGAACCCTTTGCATCATGCTAGCAGGAAGTGGTAAAAAAAAAGAATATACAGAAAAAACAAACAAACAAAAGGGCTGGTAACAAACATGGGGCCTGTCCTATCAGTTGTCAGGTTAATATTTTGTGAGAGCAAAAGGCTGAACAAAATTGATTTCTGTTCTTCAGGTTTGACCTTAAAGGCTAATCAAGATTTTCCTTCAAGACTTCACGCTTGGGTGTTTGAGCTACAATTTTTTTTAATACATTTTGCATTATTTTGGAAGGTTTGCAGTGGGTTGCTTGGCAAATTGATTTGTGATTTTTGATAAGAAAAGGAAAATCTTGATTAGCTCAACTCTGACAAGTAAAGAAATGAGCAAAGTGAATATCCAATCGTGTGAGATTTTAGCTCATCAACATGACCAAATGTTGACACAATAGAAGTAGCTGAGCAGTTAAGTAGTGCTCTGATAGTAACCAGATGGTTCAAATCCCAGGACTACCAGAGAGCCACTGTTAAAGGGTGAGGAAGACCTTTAACTTAAGCTCAGGAACTTTCTTCAGCCGTATTTCTTCCAGAGGAACCATGGGCAAAATTTACTTCCTGTTCCTGTGTTCTGCCTCCCAGGAACTATTGGAACTATTGGGCCTCGCAGTTCCAGTAGAAACTTAAAAAAAAGTAAAACGTGCTAAAGGAAACATAATGGAATTTTGCTTTGGATTGGTTTTGGTCACTTTGTATAAAAGCATCTGCCAAATAAATAAAAGCCTGGTGAAAGTTCATCATGTTCCTTGTGCATAATAACATTGTTGCTTGATGAACCGGTATAAAAGCTTTTTAAAAATGCTGCCTGATCATCTGCTATCTTCTCTGATCTTCTCTTGACCTTTTGAAAGCCCAGAGAAAGAAGTGCGATTTTAAAAAGAGTGTCTCGAGGATTCAAAGATCATGGCGGTCATTGTGAAAAAGCTTTTTGCATAATTTGTACGGCTAATGAGTCGAGTGGTATTTTCCCGCTGGACGAATTGTCAGAGTCGAAAGTTCAAGTGGGTGAAATGAGGGGCTGCGACTACAAAACGTACATCTAAACAGCTCAAAACATTCTCAGTCCAAAAAATAAATAATAATCAGAAATCAGTGTGGTTCAGCCTCGTCCAAGCGTAACCCAAGTGCTTTATATTCATTCATGTGTATATATTTATGCATATATATGTGCATACCCAGCGTTACACACATATATAGTGTAGGTAGACATGTACAGTATGCAGAATTACACATTTCTCTCTAAGGCTTTAAGTCAAGAGGCTAAACAACATCATCGCAGCAGGCTAAAGAAGATCCAACAGCAATTGGGAACCTACCGCCAGTGCCAATCCCGACAAGTCATCAAAACACAGATAAGGAAGGACATAGAAGGAAGAAACACAAATTAAAACACACCGCACAAACACACAGGGCAAACACATGTGTATGGGCGCACCGGGAGAAATGACCAATCACAAACTCAAAGCTCTTTTTATAACACATTACCGTCGCGGAGGCTAGGAGTGAAGATTATAATGTAAATGCTCTCTGACACAATGTAGGTTTTGTTCCAATAGCATCTTTAACACGGACTTCCCCTCGGCCGGAATAGCCAAAGTCCTAAACTCCCCAAATCCTAAATTTACAAAGCCTTAACTTTCCCAAATCCTATATTCCCAAAGCCTTAAATCCTCAAAGTCCTGAATCTTTCCAGTGTCCATATTCCAAGGAGACTATAGTCTCAGAGTCCCAGGATGTGTTTAAACCAGTATTGGAACTCACTCAGTTTTCTTGACAAGTACAGGTTTAATTAAATAACATCAATGCTAATAATGTAAGTGTCCGCATTTTATTTCTGTGTGTGTGTGTGTGTGTGTGAGACTTTAAAAGTGTGTGTCTTCAATCGCGAACCTGAATTAAAGTGATTCCGGCCTTCCGACTCCTTACACAGCAAATTAAGGCGACTTTGTCAGTTATTCATTTAAACGTGTGTCGTAGCGTGTGTTATATGTCAATTAGTATGCAAAGCGAGGTCAGAGTGCCGCTGTTACAATTTGCGCTATAATTTGTGGGTGCGTTGTTAAAAAAGGGGGCGAGCCTCGTTATTGCTCTCGCTACCCAGCGCTAATTAGCTACTGTCATTTCTCCGGGTTGATCCCACTTCATAGTATAGCAATAATAATATGCAGCACTACAAAAACAATAAGGAAATAAAACCAAACAGAAACATAGAGAACGTAAAAAATGTATATGTTTAGCTAACAGAAAGCAGGCTTGTTATGCTTTTGTGCCATTTACCATGCCAGGTTTTCAATCCTGTAATTAAAGTCAGCAGTCAAGCAACAGCATTAACAGACATTTTACTTTATCAGTGCATTTCTGAGAGCAGATTTAATATAAACACTTTTAGCCAAATAGCATTAAAATGCATGTCAGTGATAGAAAATACTTGAATAAATTCAGCATCAGTGTCCTCATGCATTCTCCACTGATTAAAACAAGGCAAAGCTGGATGCACAGCGGTTCTACAGTGTGTTTACCTCCGTCTTGGTTCCGTCTATCACATCCTTCATGTTGATGGCATTCTTGCCCTTGTCCTTGCCCTTTTTCTTGTTCTTCTTCTTGAATATCCACTTTTTGCAGATGCAGAAGCAGCAGGACACGACGAGAACCACAGCCACGAACGCAATGGCCACAATGGCCCATGATGGCACTGCAATGGAAAAAAATATCTATGTTAGTATTGGCTGGGAGAATATCTGTGTTCTCAGTCTACAAGGATCTGAGGGTCCTGTTCCCCAGCTATGAGGTTCTCAAGCTCCTGTTCCCAAGTAGCTATGTCCCTATGTTCCTATGTTTCCAAACCACTAGGTTCTCATAGTCGTTTCCCCAAGTTCCTATGTTAAATAACAAACAAACATGAGCTTCCCAGGGTCCTGTTCCCAAGTTCCTATATACCCAGTGCTCTATGTTCACTATTTCCCATGTTTCCAGTCCACTAGGTTATTAAGACCCTGTTCCTAAGTTCCTAATTTACCAAGGACCTGTGTTCAGAAGGATTATAGGGTCCTATGTTCCAAGACCACTAGTTTCTCAGGATCCTGTTCCCAGGTTCCTATGTTGCCAGGGTTTTTGTTCCAAAAGTCCTATATTCCCAGGCCTCTATGATTCCAATTTCCAATGTTTTCAGGCCACAAGGTTCTCAGGGTCTTGTTTCCAGGTTCCTATGTTCCCAGGATTGTTCCCAGGCCACTACGTTCTCAGGGTACTGTTCCTAAGTTCCTATGTTCCCAGGCCTCGATGATTCGTATTACCTATGTTTTCAGGCCACAAGGTACTCAAGGTCTTGTTTTCAGGTTCCTATGTTCCCAGACCACTAGGTTCTCAGGATCCTGTACCCACATTCTGATGTCCTCAGGACCTATGTACATACCCAGAATCCCTATGTTCTCAAGGTTCTGTTCTTTAAAAAGAACTTGAACTCCTATAGCTTATCATTGCAGGGTCATATGCTCCCACAGTGTTATTTTACCAAAGCTAAGCTTTCCATGGTCCTACATTCTCAGGGTTCCATGTTCCCAGAGTCATATTTTCCTTCTTTGATTTTTTTATGTTGTAGTACTCTTGGGTTCTTGGAATATGGAACCTGGGAACATATGGATGACTCCCTTTGTTGCTAGCATTTAGCCTATAACATTTTCTTTTTAACTTACCCTTATTTGAGGTAAGGTTTAATTCTAGTCCCCAAAATCGGTCTGTTAATCAACTACAAAACATCTGAATAAGTAATAGTACCTCCACAGGCCTTAGCGTTTCATGACTAACACTGGAGGCTGAGCCAAGATGGCTGCGGAGTACACCAGATATTTTTGGATAAAGTTTAGTTTTGGTCTAATATAGTTGTACCCATGAGGATGAGTACAATAATCTCCACCAGCATGAGTATTCCAATTTAGCACCTAGCAACGGAGCCTAATCCAAAATGGCTGCCATAATGAATTGAATGGTTGTTTTTGAGTAAGGTTTAGCTTTAGACTAATATATGTAGTAGCATGTATCAAGATGAGAAGCGTTATGTCCACTAAAATTAGCATTTCCATTAAGTGACCAGCACTGGAGCCTGAGCCAAAGTGTTTTATGTTAGTTCCTTCCTGGGCTGCTTTATTTGCTTGCTTAATCGGTTTGTTTGGAATAGCATTAAGTGCCCTGCATTTTAACCAAGATACCTGCCATTATAAATTTGCAAGCAGTATACCAATACCACTCTGCATTATTTTCTTAAAGAGCATTTTTCCTGAGCTGCATTATTTGTGCTTTGTAATGCCGCATCGTTACTGAGTCAGAGAGGAAGCGGTGTTCCGTCTCCCGCTAACAGCACTTTGATCAATAAAAAGAGAAGACGTTGCTGTCTAGACAGGGGCCGCTTAATGATCTCGACACGAACAGAGACGTTTAAACCCTCGAGTGAGTGCCCTCGGCCAATTTAGTGAGAATAACAAATGCCGGCGTTCTGCCTTGGCCAGGAAGAACCTTTTCAGGATCCTGACACTGTTGTGCCAATCACCAGCAGTGGAGGGTTTATTTAATCAGCGACTGAGGTGTTTGTCCTAAATGAGTCTTTCCTCTTGAGGTAAGAAAATATCCAAAAATGTCACTCAGGCAAGAACGAAGCCCACACAGGAGAGAAAGTTCCTCTTTTTCCACACCCCTCACCAACCTCTAACAATAGAACCATCGACTCCAGACAGGAAGTAAACACTTTTTAGAGTCGCTCTTTGATTAAATACAGCTTACAGCTTTAGCTCGCGCTGACAGGCGAAGACACGCTGCTGTCCTCCTCTGCACAGAGACAGGACTAACAGCCTCCTGCCAAACGCAGGAGACACGTCCGTGCTAAAACCAGCCATGTTATACGGCGCAACATGCTGTAGGCACTCGAGACACGCCTCCTCGTGTGCTGGAATTAATCAGGCGATTTTTCTTTTTCTGTATAAGAAAAATCCTTTTAGAGAAGCGTACACTTCTGTTCTCAAAACACCAAGCACCTAATGATCGAGGTGTCAACTTTACACATGGATAGATAGTACAAGTTCCCACAAACAAACACACCAAATTTCACCCGCTTTTTTTTTTGTTTTGTTTTGTTTTTTTTGAAGTGACGCACATCAGAGAGGTGAAAATCGAAGGCTGGTTTGTTTGTAGACTGTAGATCAGTAGGAGTGTCTATATGAGCTTATATATTAACTCACAAACACACCATTCGAAGGAATAAAGCACCGTGTGTGTTGATGTTATAGTAAAAATACCGAGTGATGGTGTGGTGTGATGAGGCGGAGTTAATGCTACCATCCTGACGTTGATTATGTTCCTATAACAGCACATTCCCAAGTGTTTTATTCCTTTTATAACACAGGAATTACAACAATTACATTAAAAAAAATTATTAAAGAACGTTATGTGTTTTTTTTTTTTTATCCATTTATAGTTACATTTATAAACAGTCGTTCCCTCACCGGCCTCTCTTTCTTCTCTCTCTTAGAGACAAATAAATGGCAGCTCGTCGTGTTACCGAGAAACCGCAATGAAGCGTAAACTCCTCTGTCCTGAAGATGTCCTGTTACAAAACGCTGACACTGGAGACTCCTTCCATAAACGTTAAATAAACATCCCCTAACAGAAAACTCTGATTAACGTATCAGAACCAGCGCATTAATGTAAACCTGACGCTACTGTCAGAGCTGCTGTTATATGTTAGAAAACTAATCAGCACCTTCTTCTGACCAATCAGCATCCAGAATTCAGCAGCAATAAGACACGATGACTTAGCAGCATCCGTTTTTCTTCGTTATTTTGAGCTGGGAACTTTTTCTTTTCCAATTTTAGAAACTTGATATATATTTTTGTCATCAGGAAAAATAATTTAGCGAGGTCTCCGGAGGATGAGCTTTGCTAGTGTTTCCCTCAGACAGCTCTCGCGAGGAGAGAAAGACCAGAGGAAAAAAAAAGAAAAATCAATGGACTGTTGACAAAATCGATGCGAGCTCTCCTGCGAGGAAAAACAGTGAGCGATGGTCTAAAGTACCGTCGCAGTGCGCGGATCTCGCCGTCGGCCCCGTGATGGATGAGGGAAGAGGCAGTGCCGGTGAACTCGGTCTTCTCTCCTGATAATGGTGTTTATAACATTCAAATAGATTTAGCAGTAGAGCTGATGAGGAATTTCAGACCTGCCCTGAGACGGAGCACAAAGTGTTTTAGTGAGAGACAATTCAATCTTTTTTAATGAAATAACGGTTTTTACGGTTGTAAAAAATAAATAAATAAATAATTTAAGGTTATAAAAGGTTTCTGTACCACTGATGGTTCCACAGTGAACATGAAATAAATAAAAAAGTAAATAAAAAATCCTGGTTTTAACTTTTAACCTGCTAGTTTTTATTTTTTTTTCTTCTTTTGCTATCTTTCGGTTCTTTGGCTCGCTAGTTTCATAGTTTTGTCTTCTGTTCACTAGCTTTATCTTCCAGTCAGCAAGTTTTATTTTATAATTAAGCTTTTCTTCGCTTGCTAGTTTTGTTTTTTTCCAATATATTAAGGTTTGTTCGTTTTTTCAGTTTTATTTTCACTCACTAGGTTTTTCTTTCGCTCGCTCACTTTTTAAAAAAAAATTTCACTCGACAGGTTTCGTTTTTGTTTAAGTTCATCTTCGGCTCTCCAGGGTTTTTCTTCCTCTGGTTAACTTTTTATTCCACTTCCTAGTTTTGTCTCTCGTTTGATCAGATTTTAGTTCACTTGCTAAATTTATCCCGCACTTGCTAGGCTTGTCTTCCGCTAGCTAGCTTTACTAGCCTGTTTGTGGCTCGGTTTTATACTGACAAAGATTCAAATGTGTTTTTACTTAAGAGAAAAAGGCATGACTTCAGTTTTACCTACATAAAGTTTCACTTATTCAAATAAACACTGCTTTATCCATTAAAACAGCAGAATCATCAGCATATAAAACTCACAGCAAATAGAAAACAGCGGGCGGAGAACAAGGCTGTGGTACTGCACCACCTGATAATTCTGTCCTTCTTCCTACTGAAATCAGTTTTATATGGAATTACTGAGGAAAGATTCAGTTCTGTAAATAATTTCTTCTGATTTTAAACTAGAAGGAAAGAAAAAAACAACAAAGCGGCAGGGTTTGTTTTCAGCCCGTGGCTCCGTCATGTCCCTCCCTGGATTTATAAAAAGGCAGGATCTCACACACACACACACACACACACACACACACACACACACACACACACACACACACACACACACACACACACACACACACACACACACACACACACACACCGCTCTAACAGCTGGAAATCAGGAGCCATTCTGAATGTCACTCCTGTCAATCAGTGGATTTCCTTGGAGAAGCAATTCCTCAGTCCATAATTACCCATCTGTCCCTCTGATTCATTGCTCTCACCTCTCTCTCTCTCTCTCTCTCTCTCTCTCTCTCTCTCTCTCTCTCTCTCACTTCACCGACCCACCATCACACAGCTGCCCCCACACTCACCAGCGGCCGCCGGTAATCACCAAAACCTGAGGGTTTTTATTTTCACCACTGTTTAATGCTCAGAAACAATAAACTTGCGAGCTTTTGGCTTTGTCCAGGGAGGCTAAGATATCTGATTAGCCTAGCATGCCCTAAAAAAACAAACAAAAAAAAACCTAGCATGATCTAGCATGTAGAACAGTTTGTGTAATTATGCATTAGTGTTTATGAGACGTGGTATTTAACCTTTTTTGTTAAGGTGCCTTCAGCCAGCTAGTGTTGTGTTTTGCTTGTTTTATTATTATTATTTTTTTAATTATTATTTCGCACATTAGGTTTTTCTTTTACTCACTAGCTTTTGTTTTCTTCAGAAATTCTAATGGTTTCCACTACAAATACCATTACAAACCATCAGTTAGCTGTTAAAATCATTACCATTACCATCACTGGTCCTTAATGGTATCCACCAGACATAACATGCCACCAACAGAAGGCAACAAATTACCAGTAGAGACTCACAGAGACCAATAGAGCTTCCATTAAAACCAATACAATTCCCATTATAACCATTAAAACCATTACAGATTCTGTGAAGGTTTTCTATAGTATTTTTTCCGCAGAAGGATAGGCGAATTTCACTTTTATTTCACTTGCTAGGTTTAGTTTTGCTCACTAGGTTTTTCTTTCTCTCACCAGTTTTGTCTTCTGCTTGCCAGCTTTATGATTTTTATTCTTTCTTTTCCGCTCACCTAGCTTTGTCTCTGCCTCCCTGAGTTCTTCTTCCACTCGTTAAAGAACGAGCTTGGTCATGTGGCCAGTATCACAGTATATTAGCATTAGCGAGTAAACACCGTCAGTCCGTTTGAATCAGCGTGAGGTACGAACGGCGTCTTCGAGTCAAATCGCTTTCACACCTGAGTTCACTTGGAGGCAGGCGGAGACCACTTCACTCGAAACGCTCTCGGACCCGAGTGTGATCGCCGTGTTCTCACGTGCCTGAGGAAGAGCACTGAGAGGGAGAACACACCAGAGATCCATTCAGACAGAATAAACACTGCAGATGTGAAAGCACTCGCGGAGGAGCAACGCATTAATGTGCTGGATGACACCTCAGTGTGATTCTGATTGGCTGACAGAGGAGGATTTTGATTTGTTTTCCAACTCAGAAGTGACTATGAAGTGTTTAAAAACGCCAGCCACACCTCCAAAACAAACACTACCACCTCATGAGTCATGGCTGTACTGAGAATAAACCACCGTCCAAATCATATCTGCTCAGTGGTGCTCCATTTCCAGTGATGGACAGGGTAGAGGAGGGAAAAGATGGACTATAGTGAGTAGCACTACACCTACAATCGACCTGTGTGGGATGTAGACGCTTTTAAAAAAAGCAGAATATCCTGCATCGGGCATTTCAGAGCAGGAAACACAAGAAAATGACAACACATTGTGCTTCCAAATGCCGAGTGACGCACGGACACCGTTATAATAACAGATGGAATCATATTTGGAATAATTGCACTGGTGTGATGAGAACATTTACCATTTCTTTTTCTAATTATACAGATTACTTCATTCCAATTTAATGCTTTGCCCATTAAGACGATTGTTTCATCACTTCTCCGGCGTAATAGTTTGTACATTCTAGTGCCGTAAAAGTCGGAGTATCTCCTTCATCACAAACATGTCACTCATAAAGACACTTTTGTGTTTCTTAATTAAAAGCGCCCGAGTCCCTGAAAGCTACTGAAGCATTTGCTAATTAACTCCATTTTGCAAGTGTGTGTTCTCCCGAGAGAGCACCACGCAAGCATGTGCTTCCATCTGAAACGTCACTTATCTCTCGTTTGACCACACACACTCTTATACACACTCTTATACACACACACACACACACACACACACACACACACACACACACACACACTCGCAGTGGGAATGCATAGATGTGTTTCACAGCCGGATCCACATCCTCGGCCAACTTGAAGCGTCTCACTAAAACATCTTCCTGCTGCGTCCCAAATAACTCTCCACTCGTGTCCTCAAGGACAAACACACACACACACACACACACACACACACACACACACACACACACACACACACACACACACACACACACACACACAGACTGAAATAGTTCTCTGTGTCTCTGTGTGGTATTCCGGTTTATCTCGTTTCTCTTATCGGATGTGACGGCCGAACAAAAGAAGACGATCCTCCCTTTTCTCAGATTTGACGTCTGTCTGAAAAACGTTTTGATGTTTTAGGACAAAAATGACGCTGGAGATTTGACGTAAAGCTCCTTAACGTCATCGCCCGAAGATTTTCTTTTGTGGAAGAAAGAAAAAAAATTTATCCTAAGAGACATGACTTGCTGTTTGAAAGAGAGAAAATAAAAGAGAGAAAAGTCAGGCGGTGTAGAATGATCCACGGAGTAATGTGCCTCAACTCCGGCTAATTTGTTGTGACAGATTGTTGTTGGTCAATTAACCCCGGCACGACGACATGTTATACAACACGCAGAGATGAACAGTGAGAGAGAGAGAGAGAGAGAGAGAGACAGGTAATCTGTCTGCCCTCCTCAAATACATTTTACTAAGAAAAGGAAGGACTGAAGTATTAATATGATGAGCTGTTTGTAAATTTTGGGAAAAAATGTAATGTGTTTGATGGTGAATGTCGATGTGCGGTGGTGAACGTCGTTGTTCGGTGGAGATTGTTGTTCGGTGGAGAATGTTGTTCGGTGGTGAATGTCGTTGTTCGGTGGTGAATGTCGGTGTTCGGTGGTGAATGTCGGTGTTCGGTGGAGAATGTCGGTGTTCGGTGGAGAATGTCGGTGTTCGGTGGTGAATGTCGTTCGGTGGTGAATGTCGTTGTTCGGTGGTGAACGTCGGTGTTCGGTGGTGAACGTCGTTGTTCGGTGGAGAACGTCGGTGTTCGGTGGTGAACGTCGGTGTTCGGTAGAGAACGTCGTTGTTCGGTGGAGATTGTTGTTCGGTGGAGAATGTTGTTCGGTGGTGAATGTCGTTGTTCGGTGGTGAACGTCGGTGTTCGGTGGTGAACGTCGGTGTTCGGTGGTGAACGTCGTTGTTCGGTGGTGAACGTCGGTGTTCGGTGGTGAACGTCGGTGTTCGGTGGTGAACGTCGGTGTTCGGTGGTGAACGTCGGTGTTCGGTGGTGAACGTCGTTGTTCGGTGGAGAAGAACGGTGTTCGGTGGTGAACGTCGGTGTTCGTTGGTGAACGTCGTTGTTCGTTGGTGAACGTCGTTGTTCGTTGGTGAACGTCTGTGTTCGGTGGTGAACGTCGTTGTTCGGTGGTGAACGTCGTTGTTCGGTGGAGAACGTCGGCGTTCGGCGGTGAACGTCGGCGTTCGGCGGAGAACGTCGGCGTTCGTTGGTGAACGTCGGCGTTCGGTGGAGAATGTTGTTCGGTGGTGAATGTCGTTGTTCGGTGGAGAATGTTGTTTGGAGAGAATGCTGAAGAAGAGCTTTATGAAGAGTTTTGGCATTTCAGGGTGTTTGTAGGTTGGTGTTTAATGGCAAATGTCAGTGTTTGATGGTAATTGTTGGTGTCTGATGTCAAATGTTGTTGAATATTTTGGCTTTCAGTGATGTTTTTGGGTTGTTGTGTATTAGAGAACATGAGCGTTTAATGCCTGGTGAAGCTCTAATTACCCATATATAAACAAGATCAATTTAAGTGCAGCTTTAAAAGAAAAATGCAATTATTTAAAGAAGCATTTTACCCACTGTGATCGTTCTTTTATAATTGTGAAACTGTCATAAAAGTAATTAAATTTTCAGACATCGGTGTTCGGTGGTGAACGTCGGTGTTCGGTGGTGAACGTCGGTGTTCGGTGGAGAACGTCGGTGTTCGGTGGTGAACGTCGGTGTTCGGTGGAGAACGTCGGTGTTCATTGGAGAACGTCGTTGTTCGGTGGAGAATGTTGTTCGGTGGTGAATGTCGTTGTTCGGTGGTGAATGTCGGTGTTCGGTGGTGAACGTTGTTCGGTGGTGAATGTCGGTGTTCGGTGGTGAATGTCGGTGTTCGTTGGTGAATGTCGGTGTTCGTTGGTGAATGTCGGTGTTGGGTGGAGAATGTCGGTGTTCGGTAGAGAATGTCTTTGTTCGGTGGAGAATGTTGTTCGGTGGTGAATGTCGTTGTTCGGTGGTGAATGTCGGTGTTCATTGGTGAATGTCTGTGTTCGGTGGTGAATGTCTGTGTTCGGTGGTGAATGTCGGTGTTCGGTGGAGAATGTCGGTGTTCGTTGGTGAATGTCGGTGTTCGGTGGTGGATGTCGGTGTTCGGTGGAGGATGTCGGTGTTTGGTGGAGAATGTCGTTGTTCGGTGGTGAATGTCGGTGTTCGTTGGTGAATGTCTGTGTTCGGTGGAGAATGTTGTTCGGTGGTGAATGTCGGTGTTCGGTGGAGAATGTTGTTCGGTGCTGAATGTCGGTGTTCGGTGGTGAATGTCGTTGTTCGGTGGAGAATGTTGTTTGGAGAGAATGCTGAAGAAGAGCTTTATGAAGAGTTTTGGCATTTCAGGGTGTTTGTAGGTTGGTGTTTAATGGCAAATGTCAGTGTTTGATGGTAATTGTTGGTGTCTGATGTCAAATGTTGTTGAATATTTTGGCTTTCAGTGATGTTTTTGGGTTGTTGTGTATTAGAGAACATGAGCGTTTAATGCCTGGTGAAGCTCTAATTACCCATATATAAACAAGATCAATTTAAGTGCAGCTTTAAAAGAAAAATGCAATTATTTAAAGAAGCATTTTACCCACTGTGATCGTTCTTTTATAATTGTGAAACTGTCATAAAAGTAATTAAATTTTCAGACAAGAGGTCATATTCATATCATTCTGCAGTAAATACTCAGTGCTCAACACTGTGTGAGATTTAACAAGCATGAAATTGACACAAATTGAAGCTTTAGTAAAAACTCCAGTGTAATATTTGTGACAGGCCGGACAGAAGGCAGCTCTCACTGTCGCTTCATATAATAGAGAGCTTTGCTTTTTTTGTCTTTATTATTTAGGATAATTGTGGTTGAGTGTGTAATAACGGCTCAGGCTGGATCTGCGCTGAGAGGTTAATGATTATTCGCTGCAGGGTCTTCGGGCTCAATCAAGGAATTATTAAACACAAAAAACAGCTATAATAAATAATACATTTGGCCAAATGTACTTTGAGACACCAAGAGCAACAACAATCCACATTTCTCCAGCAAACACCACAACATCTCAAACACTGCATTGGTGTGTCATATCTGTATGTGATTGTTGGGAAGCTCGACAATGTTATTGCTCATTCCCACTGATTAATGTGGCTCAGTTGTTCTTTTTACAGAAACATTCAAACCCAAAACTGGTTAGCATGTTAGTGTTTGATGGTGAATTTTGGTGTTTGATTGTAAATGACTGTAAATTAATGAATAAATACCAACCAACATCAGGTTTATAATATTATATGCATTATAATATTCAGTAAATCGTTTTTAGCTTTAGATTAATCTTGGACTTATATACTTAAAAATGATCTTGTTTTAATTTTTTTTCCCTAAGTGGATTGTAAATGCTCACGTAATTGACTTTTGTTAAACTGCCATGATTGAGCGTCAACTAGTGTTGCGTCCGAGTCCACCTTTGTCGAGTTCGAGTCGAGACCAAGTCCTTAACCAGTCGAATCCGAGTCCAAAAGGGGCCGAGTCGGACTCAAGTCCGAGTCGAGTCCAGAAAGTAATAAATTGAAAAAAGATTTGAAGTTGCAATTGTAAACTCGACACTGAGCTGTTAAATTAATATTTTAACCTTCACAAACCAATGGCAACATAAATGTAACCAAAAAATACCACTATTACATCTTGCCATCGCCATTTAATATTTTTATTTCATGTCATCAGCACCTCAATTAGTTTCCAATCAAAAATGTTTTCAATGAAAAAAAAGGATATAGAGCTTTATGTAGAACTTTTATTATATTACAAGTGTGTGAAAATACAAATGAACCTGTATTGTTATTGTATCACACTATATTGTGTCCTCCAGCTGGAGTTGACATTTCAGTGATTTGATGCGTCTCCCCCACAGTTATATAGGCTGAGAGAGAGAGAGAGAGAGAGAGAGAGCGAGAGAGAGAGCGAGAGAGAGAGAGAGAGATCCAAAATGTCCGACTCCGTGTCAAGTTCGAGTACAAATTTACCCGAGTGCGTGACAAGTCCGAGTTCGTTCATAATCGGACTGGGATCGAGTATCCCAACTCTAGCGTCAACTAAAAAACCGATGAGCTGCTTGAACAACCTGAATGGACGAAAACGTTCTAGAAACTTCTACATTTAAATACACGCATGAAATCCATGAATATGACAACAGATGTTTTAGGGTTCTACAGCGTCTGAGACAGCGAGGACGCTACAGTATATAACAACCTGTATTCCAGGTCAACACGGCATCATGTTATGTGCTTAGAACATACAGTTTTATTGTTGTTGTTGTTGTTGTTGTTGTTGTTTTTTAAAGGAACATCTTCAGAAGCCACCTGGTTTACAAATTTTTCACTTCGCTTAGAAAAAAAAAAAAAAACGAAACACTTTTTAACATATTTGTCTTTCAGTGAATCCTGTGGTGCCGGTTTATCATCACAGCCAGTCCGTGTGTCAATACAACATTGAAATTCTGTATGAAATCGTTTTCATCTGACCACAAACACGTCGATAATCCCATCACTTCTCTCGTCTGGAGTCTGATATTGTGTTAAATGTGAACACACACTGGTGTAAACACACTGAACGTGACTGCGAGCCTACAAACCAAATCTGGATCCATTAGAATTCATCGATCTTTGCGAGAGTCAGGGAAGGTGAACAGTCCGAATCTGACTCTGCAACTCTGAGGGCTGAGTCTCGAGTAAAAGAAAAGTTCCTCCCTGAATATATCATTTGGAGTGTTTCGATCTGAAAGTGTAAAATAGTGGGCGGAGTCAATGCGAAATCGTGTGTGTGTGTGAAATAATACGACTGAAGGGCGGGTATTAAATTTGTAGAAGCTTATTTACACCACTCAGACAAAATAAAACTCGTCTTTAATAAGCTCCTGAAATGATTTCTTGTAATTATTATTATTATTATTATTATTATTATTATTATTATTATTATTATTATTATTATTAGTGTAGTAAATTATGGTTTAATATTCACCACGTGTTCAGACCTCAGATACCAACAGCATTCAATGAGTCAGCATTCAGTTGACCTCATGACACAAGCTACACACTCATTTGACCTTTTTACTGTATTATAAATTATAAACACCCTGCTTAGTTTTAATGGTAACTGTAATGGTCCCTGTGGGTCTCTACTGGTAATGTGTTGCCTTCTATTGGTTTTATGTTTTGTCTAGTGGATACCATTAAGGATCAGTAATGGTAATGGTAATGGATTTAATGCTTAGCTGATGGTTTGTAATGGTATTTGTAGTGGAAACCATTAGAATTTCTGTCATGGTTTCTATTGTTCTTTTTTCAGCAGGGCAGTTTTTTTTAAGAGAGGAAGTAAAGAAAAATACTCACAAATACAGTAAACAATATATACTATATTTACAGCATTTGGGAGATGCCCTTACCCAGAGCGACTTACATTTATTTCATTTATACATCTGAGCAGTTGAGGGTTAAGGGCCTTGCTCAAGGGCCCAACAGTGGTAGCTTGGCAGTGCTGGGATTTGAACTCATGACCTTCCTAGCGGTAGCCCAACGTCTTAACCACTGAGCTACCACTGCCTCCCCCCATTATATAACATATAGCAATACATATACTAAATATGTACATGTATTCATGCTAAATAAGGAACGAGGAGGAAGTAACACAAGTACTCCTCTCAGTAAACAATAAAAGATGCAGAAGTATCAGAAATGCTCACGATAAACAATGAACGAGGTCAAAGTAACAAGTTTGTAAATTATGAAGGAGGCTATATTGAAGTCACAGCAGTATTCGTGTTAAATAATGAACAATGTGGAAGTAATAATACTCGTGCTCAATGCTGAACGAGGCAGAAGTAACAAAAATACTCGTGCCAAACGATGAATGAGGTGGAAGTACGAAAAAAAAATCTCTTTAAGATCTGAACTCGTCACGGCTCTCAAGAACAGTTAACACTCGCAAAACCCTAATTTACATAATCTTTCCTTCTCCTATTTTGCATATGACATCATTTACATAATTATTATAGACACAATTTATCAGAACTTATGGAAATCCGCGCTCCTTATTTTGAATCTTAGCAAGTTTCTAACAGTTTAATTGCTGATTTGAATCCACGGATGGATAGACAGACAGATAGACGGCCATCTGTTGCTCGTTAGTCACATCTCGGGTAGCGTTAGGGATCGAGTGTGTAAATTGGGAAGGTGGTGTGATGGAGTGTGTGAGTCAGGTGCAGCGTTACCTGTCTGTGTGATTTTGCACAGCTGAGTGTGTGACTGTTAGTCAAAAGAGCTGCGGTGACAGCAGGCCACAGATGAGTCCTGCTTGAATATTTATGGACTTCAGAACAACATGCCATGGCGCAGGGTTGCAGTGAGGGAAGACGGGGCACGACGAGAGAGATTTTTACACTGAATTTCTCCCTCACACTCCGGCAGTAACAGAATAAATAAACAGCGCCTGTTTTCAGCAGCCATTTTCTCTGTTAGTGTTAGTGGAAGTGAAAGCAACCCTGCCTCAGTATTCTGTTTAATTTCTCCAGTTTACGAATACAGAGTTTTGTCCAAAAATGCTAATGTAGCTAAGCAGTAACAGAGACACATAGCTAATATCATTGATATTATCATCATCGATATGGCTAATAATCAATTTCGGGAAGTAGTAGAATAAGTCTTTGTTACAAATAAATAAATAAGTAAATAAATATACAAGTCAACTCTATTCTAAACTGTTAATGAGGACGGAGTATTAAAAGTACAATAAATGAAGAACGAGTAACAATACACGCTCTAAACTTCGAACAAGGCCAGAGTAACAAACTCAAAATAAGCGATAAACTAGGTGGAAGTAACAGAAATTCTAATGCTAAATGGTGAACAAGGTGGAAGTAACAACAATACTTACAAATAAACTATAAACCAAGCACTAGTAACAAAAATACTTATGATAAACTATAAATGCTCACACTAAATACACAAGCTAAATGATGAATGAAGAGGAAATAATGAAAATACTCATGAAAAACAGTGAGCAAGGAAGAAGTAATAAAAATACCTACTCTACATGATGAGTGAGGAAGACCTTAAAATGCTCGTTCCAAATGACGGACAAGGTGGAAGTAAAAAAAAATACTCATGATAAACTATATATGAGGCAGAATTATCAAAAATACTCTCAATAATAAACACTAACACTAAATACTCAATATTAAATATCAACACTAAATACTCACAATAATAAATACCAACGCTAAATACTCACAATAATAAATACCAACGCTAAATACTCACAATAATAAATACCAACGCTAAATACTCACAATAATAAATACCAATGCTAAATACTGACAATAATAAACACTAACGCTACATACTCACAATAATAAACACTAACGCTAAATACTGACAATAATAAACACTAACGCTAAATACTCACAATAATAAATACCAACGCTAAATACTCACAATAATAAATACCAATGCTAAATACTCACAGTAATAAATACTAACGCTAAATACTCACAATAATAAATACTAACGCTAAATACTCACAATAATAAATACTAACGCTAAATACTGACAATAATAAATACTAACGCTAAATACTGACAATAATAAATACTAACGCTAAATACTGACAATAATAAATACTAACGCTAAATACTGACAATAATAAACACTAACGCTAAATACTCACAATAATAAATACTAACGCTAAATACTGACAATAATAAATACTAACGCTAAATACTCACAATAATAAATACTAACGCTAAATACTGACAATAATAAATACTAACGCTAAATACTGACAATAATAAATACTAACGCTAAATACTGACAATAATAAACACTAACGCTAAATACTCACAATAATAAATACTAACGCTAAATACTCACAATAATAAATACTAACGCTAAATACTGACAATAATAAATACTAACGCTAAATACTGACAATAATAAATACTAACGCTAAATACTGACAATAATAAACACTAACGCTAAATACTCACAATAATAAATACTAACGCTAAATACTGACAATAATAAATACTAACGCTAAATACTGACAATAATAAACACTAACGCTAAATACTCACAATAATAAATACTAACGCTAAATACTGACAATAATAAATACTAACGCTAAATACTGACAATAATAAATACTAACGCTAAATACTGACAATAATAAATACTAACGCTAAATACTCACAATAATAAATACTAACACTAAATACTCACAATAATAAATACTAACACTAAATACTCACAGTAATAAATACTAACGCTAAATACTCACAATAATAAATACTAACGCTAAATACTCACAGTAATAAATACTAACACTAAATACTCACAATAATAAATACAACACTAAATACTGACATTAATAAATACTAACGCTAAATACTGACAATAATAAATACTAACACTAAATACTGACAATAATAAATACTAACGCTAAATACTCACAGTAATAAATACTAATGCTAAATACTCACAATAATAAATACTAACACTAAATACTCACAATAATAAATACTAACGCTAAATACTCACAATAATAAATACTAACGCTAAATACTGACAATAATAAATACTAACGCTAAATACTGACAATAATAAATACTAACGCTAAATACTCACAATAATAAATACTAACGCTAAATACTCACAATAATAAATACTAACGCTAAATACTCACAATAATAAATACTAACGCTAAATACTCACAATAATAAATACTAACGCTAAATACTGACAATAATAAATACTAACGCTAAATACTGACAATAATAAATACTAACGCTAAATACTGACAATAATAAATACTAACGCTAAATACTCACAATAATAAATACTAACGCTAAATACTGACAATAATAAATACTAACGCTAAATACTGACAATAATAAATACTAACGCTAAATACTCACAATAATAAATACTAACGCTAAATACTCACAATAATAAATACTAACGCTAAATACTCACAATAATAAATACTAACGCTAAATACTCACAATAATAAATACTAACGCTAAATACTGACAATAATAAATACTAACGCTAAATACTCACAATAATAAATACTAACGCTAAATACTGACAATAATAAATACTAACGCTAAATACTGACAATAATAAATACTAACGCTAAATACTCACAATAATAAATACTAACGCTAAATACTGACAATAATAAATACTAACGCTAAATACTCACAATAATAAATACCAACGCTAAATACTCACAATAATAAATACTAACGCTAAATACTGACAATAATAAACACTAACGCTAAATACTCACAATAATAAATACTAACGCTAAATACTCACAATAATAAATACTAACACTAAATACTCACAATAATAAATACTAACGCTAAATACTGACAATAATAAATACTAACACTAAATACTCACAATAATAAATACCAACGCTAAATACTCACAATAATAAATACTAACACTAAATACTCACAATAATAAATACTAACACTAAATATTCACAGTAATAAATACTAACGCTAAATACTCACAATAATAAATACTAACACTAAATACTCACAGTAATAAATACTAACGCTAAATACTCACAATAATAAATACTAACAGTGAATATTCACAATAATAAATACTAACGCTAAATACTGACAATAATAAATACAACACTAAATACTGACAATAATAAATACTAACGCTAAAAACTCACAATAATAAATACTAATGCTAAATACTCACAATAATAAATACTAACACTAAATACTCACAGTAATAAATACTAACGCTAAATACTGACAATAATAAATACTAACACTAAATATTCGCAATAATAAATACTAACGCTAAATACTCACAATAATAAATACTAACACTAAATACTCACAGTAATAAATACTAACGCTAAATATGCACAATAATAAATACTAACGCTAAATACTCACAATAATAAATACTAACGCTAAATACTCACAATAATAAATACTAACACTAAATATTCGCAATAATAAATACTAACGCTAAATACTGACAATAATAAATACTAACGCTAAATACTCACAATAATAAATACCAACGCTAAATACTCACAATAATAGATACTAACACTAAATACTCACAGTAATAAATACTAACGCTAAATATGCACAATAAGAAATACTAACGCTAAATACTCACAATAATAAATACTAACACTAAATATTCGCAATAATAAATACTAACGCTAAATACTCAATATTAAATATCAACACTAAATACTCACAATAATAAATACTAACGCTAAATACTGACAATAATAAATACTAACACTAAATACTCACAATAATAAATACTAACGCTAAATACTGACAATAATAAATACAACACTAAATACTGACAATAATAAATACTAACGCTAAATACTCACAATAATAAATACTAACACTAAATACTGACAATAATAAATACTAACACTAAATACTCACAATAATAAATACCAATGCTAAATACTCACAGTAATAAATACTAACACTAAATACTCACAATAATAAATACTAATGCTAAATATGCACAATAATAAATACTAACAGTGAATATTCACAATAATAAATACTAACACTAAATACTCACAATAATAAATACCAACGCTAAATACTCACAATAATAAATACTAACACTAAATACTCACAGTAATAAATACTAACGCTAAATACTCACAATAATAAATACTAACGCTAAATACTCACAATAATAAATACTAACACTAAATACTGACAATAATAAATACTAACGCTGAATACTCACAGTAATAAATACTAACGCTAAATACTTACAATAATAAATACTAACACTAAATACTCACAATAATAAATACTAACGCTAAATACTGACAATAATAAATACTAACACTAAATACTCACAGTAATAAATACTAACGCTAAATATGCACAATAATAAATACTAACGCTAAATACTCACAATAATAAATACTAATGCTAAATACTCACAATAATAAATACTAACGCTAAATACTCACAATAATAAACTCTAATGCTAAATACTCACAATAATAAATTCTAATGCTAAATACTGACAATAATAAATACTAACACTAAATGCTAACAATAAATACTAATACTAAACACCAACAATAATAAATACTAACGCTAAATGCTAGCAATAAATACTAACGCTACTCACAATAATAAATACTAACAATAATAAATACTAATACTAAATACTCACAATAATAAATACCAACGCTATATATAGTGTATAGCATATATGCTGAACCATGCTAAACTGGAGGCCATAAGCTTCCATTAACTGTTAGCGACATTAGCCTTGAGTGGATGGAGTAAATTTGGGGGAAATAGTTGCATTTTGGACTGTGGCAGAGTCACTGCTGTGGAGTAGAGAGAGAGAGAGAGAGAGAGAGAGAGAGAGAGAGAGAGAGAGAGAGAGAGAGAGAGAGAGAGAGTGTGTGTGTGTGTGTGTGTGTGTGTGTGTGTGTGTGTGTGTGTGTGTGTGTGTGTGTGTGTGTGATGGAGTTGGGGGACTAAAACAGTAATTTAAGGCACTATAATGGAGTGGCTCTTGGCTCGCTCTCATAAGGGGTTTATCCGTCTGAGACCGACTCGGCAACCCTTTATTTTAGAGTTGTCTACAGTAAAGCAATGTGATCATTAATGTGTGTGTGTGTGTGTGTGTGTGTGTGTGTGTGTGTGTGTGTGTGTGTGTGTGTGTGTGTGTGGGTGTGTAAAGGTCTCAGGACCCTTTCCTTCTCTTTCTCTAACATTTCCGTGGATAATCAGCGCTGTGATGGGGAAACGGTATTTAACTGCCATTTAACGCTTTTACCTTCACACATGATGGATGTAATACAGTGTGTGTGTGTGTGTGTGTGTGTGTGTGTGTGCGCGTGTGTGTGTGTGTGTGTGTGTGTGTGTGTGTGAGAGAGAGAGAGAGAGAGAGAGAGAGAGAGAGAGAGAGAGAGAGAACAGTGCTAACGTGAATGGAAACTCTGCTCGTATCTGTACACACATGACTGCGTCAGTCACAGCAAGGCCACGCCCACTTCATCACGCTTCATTCAGCTTTATCGTGCTTTAATCAGCGTCACTTCCTGTCTAAGAGACACACTGCGCTATATTTACTCTCAGCATATGTGATCTGAGAACACCAAATGGCATTATGGGTAATTCAGTACAGGGCGAGAGAGAGAGAGAGAGAGGGAGAGAGGGAGAGAGGGAGAGAGAGAGAGGAGAGAGGGAGAGAGAGAGGGAGAGAGAGAGAGAGAGAGAGAGAGAGAGGGAGAGAGGGAGAGAGAGAGAGAGAGAGAGAGAGAGAGGGAGAGAGGGAGAGAGAGAGAGAGAGAGAGAGACAGAGAGAGAGAGAGAGGTGGATCCCTTCATCTGCTAGTTTAGTACATTATAAATAAAATGATTGATCTTTCATTTTATATGAATCACAAGGACACTGAAGATTCTCTCTCTCTCTCTCTCTCTCTCTCTCTCTCTCTCTCTGTCTCTCTCTCTCTGTCTCTCTCTCTCTCTCTCTCTGTCTCTCTCTCTCTCTGTCTCTCTCTCTCTCTCTCTCTCTCTCTCTCTCTCTCTCTCTCTCTCTCTCTCTGTCAACATTTCCTTCAGATTTCTGTTTTCTTTGTTCAATTCTCTCATTCTCTCCCTCTCCCTCTATACAGTATATCTGCCTCTCTCTCTCTCTCTCTGTCTACCTTTCCATCAGGTTCCCCCTCTTTTTCCCATTCTCTCATTCTTTCTTGCTCCTGTCTATCTGGTCTATCTGTCCATCTCTCTTTTTTATTCTCCACTGCTTTTTTTTCTGTCCCTCTTTCACTACTTCTCTCAAGTGTTTTTCCTTTTCTTCCCACCAATCTTTTCTACTTTGTCTCTCTATCACACTTCCTTCCATTAAATGTTTGTTTTCTTTTCCTTCCTCTCTCTCTCTCTGTCTGTCTGCCTCATCGTTTTACAGTCTCTTCCCTCTTTTTTCTCTAACTCGTTATGTGTCTGTCTTCTTCCCACTTCTAGCTTTCTCTATCTCTCTCACTTTTACTCACTTTCTCTCTCTTTTCTTAAGTCTTTCTTTTCACTTTATTCTCTCCATCTCTTTCCTTTCTCTTTCTTTACCAACTCTCTGTCCTCCAGTATCATGTGTGTGTGTGTGTGTGTTTCAGACTCACGTGGGATTTTGTTGAGTTCGTTCATGAACTTGTCCTTGAGTTTAGAGAAAGCCTCATCTTTGGGCGCGGCCGCTCCGGGAGAGGACGACTCGGTGCTGTTGACCCGAACCTCTGGCGCAGCACTCGGCACCGGGTTCCCCACTAACGCCTCCCGCCGACTCATCGCTACAATCTACAGCCAGGCACGAGCTGAGAGACAGACAGACAGACAGACAGACAGACAGACAGACAGACAGGTCAGTCATCATTCATCACGCTGTATGAATCCGGAGGATTATATTCTTAGAGTCATTATCATGACGACTCGCTTAAATGATTCAGTTCAAACTTTGATTCCTGATTCATCACTCTTCCAGGCTGCTAGAAACAATCGTATCGATTTTGCCAAGTAAAAAGGGCGGAGCTTAGGTCAATCAATCAAGTGTGCTAATTCGAATATTAGGACACACCCAATCAGACAGTTCAGCTGAATGTTTCATCACTTGTCCATCGTGTGTTTTGTTCGTTCAAGTTTGGTAACTTTTTCATATTTCACACTCTTTCCCCCTGAAGCTGTAAGTGGTTACCGTAGAAACAGTCTAGAAGTTGACTTCATGACCAGTATCAGCCAAGAACACGATGTCACAATGTTGAGAATAATAATTTCCGTCCTGACTGTGTCAGTCGGTGATCTTTATGACTTTGTGAGTTTTTCTCCATCTGCTTCAGTCTGTTATTATTCACAACTAGAGGAGGATAATTACAGATGAGGGAGAAGAGAGAGAAATGGTACAGGACGAGAATGGAGGAGGAGGAACACCATGAAACACAGGTACACATCTGTCCACTGTGGGCATGTCCCAAACCACACGCCCTATTCACTATACAGTCCACATAAACACCATCATCAGTGCACTGTGGGCGTGTCCCAAACCACACGCCCTATTCACTATACAGTCCACATAAACACCATCATCAGTGCACTGTTGGCGTGTCCCAAACCACACGCCCTATTCACTATACAGTCCACATAAACACCATCATCAGTGCACTGTGGGCGTGTCCCAAACCACACGCCCTATTCACTATACAGTCCACATAAACACCATCATCAGTGCACTGTGGGCGTGTCCCAAACCACACGCCCTATTCACTATACAGTGCACATAAATGCTATATAGTTCATTGTTTGAGCTTGATGCTCTTATAGTCACTGTGGAAAATAAATACAGCTGTGTGTGTGTGTGTGTGTGTGTGTGTGTGTGTGTGTGTGTGTGTGTGTGTGTGTGTGTGTGTGTGTGTGTGTGTGTGTGTATACACTGAGGGGTTTTTCCGTGTTGTCCTCATGAACGTCATGGTGTTTGTCCTCGTCTATGGCAGGTTTTAATTAGTGTTAGGGGTGAAGTGTTTATACAGCTGACTTCATTCACTCTTTCATACAGGTACAGAGAGACAGAGAGATGAAAAATAAGACAATAAAAGATAAGGAGAGACAAATAGATAGAGACAGAGTGTGAGAGGAGAAAATGAAACAGATAGAAGAGATGAGGACAAAAGGAAAGACAAAAAAGAAAGAGGGGTACACGGATAGACAGATAAGGGGGGGGGATAAAGAAGGTAGAGATATGTCCAGAGAGGAGAGTAAGGAAGGACGTGAGAGTGAGAGACAGATAGAGACACAGAGAGAGAGAGTGTGTAAGAGGTGTGTAAGATATGAACACAAAGACAGAAAAAAGAACAGAGTAAGAAATTGAGAGAGTTAAAGAGACAGAGAGAGAGAGAGAGATAGACTGAGAGAAAGTGAGGGATGTGCGGAGACACAGGAAATAAAGACAGCCAGATAGAGTCACACAGATAGAGAAAGTTATAAATGAAGAGACAGATAGAGAGAGTGAGACAGATAGAATGTGAGGGATGTGCAGAGAGAGGCAGACAGACAGATAGAGAGTGAGAGAGAGAGGGATGTGCAGAGAGAGGCAGACAGACAGATAGAGAGTGAGAGAGAGAGGGATGTGCAGAGAGAACAGCAGCAGGAGGAGATTTGAGGATGATCAGGACTGACAGCAGCTCCTGGTGACACGTTAAATTATTCGTTCAGGACGTGGGCGGCCGAGCTGAATTCTGGGAATGTGGAGGAGGACGAGTGTGTGTGTGTGTGTGTGTGTGTGTGTGTGTGTGTGTGTGTGTGTGAGAGAGAGAGAGAGAGAGAGAGAGAGAGAGAGAGAGAGAGAGAGAGACAGAGAGAGAGTTCTCTGAATAGTGCTAATGTGCACCTGTACAGTTTAGCTTCTCTCTCACAGTGAGTCAGATTTTTACATTAAAGACTCAGAGAGCTGTAATTACACACACACACACACACACACACACACACACACACACACACACACACACAAAAGAAAGTGTCTCTTTATTAAGTGTGTGATGTGAGGGGCTGAACGATGAGGATCAGCGTGTAATTATCACCTGCCTGTGCTAATGAGCATCAAAGTCCTGCTGAAAGGACAGAACATATTCAGATAAACACCCACACTCTCCATCAAACACCCACGCTCTCCATCAAAACACCCACGCTCTCCATCAAACACCCACGCTCTCCATCAAACACCCACGCTCTCCATCAAACACCCACGCTCTCCATCAAACACCCACGCTCTCCATCAAACACTCACGCTCTCCATCAAACACTCACCGCTCTCCATCAAACACCCACACTATACCATCAAACACTCACGCTCTCCATCAAACACCCACGCTCTCCATCAAACACCCACGCTCTCCATCAAACACTCACGCTCTCCATCAAACACTCACGCTCTCCATCAAACACTCACGCTCTCCATCAAACACCCACGCTCTCCATCAAACACTCACGCTCTCCATCAAACACCCACGCTCTCCATCAAACACTCACGCTCTCCATCAAACACCCACACTATACCATCAAACACCATGCTCTACCATCAAACACCCACACTTCCATCAAACACTCACGCTCTCCATCAAACACCCACGCTCTCCATCAAACACCCACGCTCTCCATCAAACACCCACGCTCTCCATCAAACACCTCACGCTCTCCATCAAACACCCACGCTCTCCATCAAACACTCACGCTCTCCATCAAACACTCACGCTCTCCATCAAACACCCACGCTCTCCATCAAACACCCACGCTCTCCATCAAACACCCACACTATACCATCAAACACCCACACTATACCATCAAACACCCACGCTCTCCATCAAACACTCACGCTCTCCATCAAACACCCACGCTCTACCATCAAACACTCACGCTCTCCATCAAACACCCACGCTCTCCATCAAACACCCACGCTCTCCATCAAACACCCACGCTCTCCATCAAACACCCACGCTCTCCATCAAACACTCACGCTCTCCACCAAACACCCACACTCTCCATCAAACACCCACGCTCTCCATCAAACACCCACGCTCTCCATCAAACACCCACATTCTCCACCAAACACCCACACTCTCCATCAAACACCCACACTCTCCATCAAACACCCACACTATACCATCAAACACCATGCTCTACCATCAAACACCCACACTCTCCATCAAACACTCACACTCTCCATCAAACACCCACGCTATACCATCAAACACCCACACTCTCCATCAAACACCCACACTCTCCATCAAACACCCACACTCTCCATCAAACATATTGGTGTTTGATGGAAAATGTTGGTGTGTGATGGAGAATATTAGTGTTTGTTGGTGAATGTGAGTGTTTGTTGGTGAATGTCGGTGTTTGGTGGTGAATGTCGGTGTTTGGTGGTGAATGTCGGTGTTTGGTGGTGAGTATTTGTTATTCACCTGTTATGTTACTTTGGTTTCTGGTATTTAATCTGGGGGTAAACAAGTATTTGGAGCACAAAAGACTCTTTGCCAAAGATCTCTGATTATATCTGTGTTTAAAGTCAGCACTTGGCCTTTGCACACCTCCTTCAAGCTGCTATTGAATGATTCATCACACACACACACACACACACACACACACACACACACACACACACACACACACACACACACACACACACACACACACACTTCACAAAGCTGAAGTCTTATGAAAAGCACTCCAGTGAACAAAAAACACAAAGACAAGAATACAGAAATCCATAAACTGCACGCTGCTCTGATTTTATCCTCCGTCATGTTGTCACTTATCGATCCACTTCAAATTCACTGTTATTCTGGAAAACAAATTACTCATCTCAGATAAAATTTGTTTTTCAATTAAATTTTTATTGAATAAAAAGATTATTATAAATATGTTTATATTATTCTTTGCTACTATAGTACACCATGCTAGTCAGAGTACACCATGCTAATCAGAGTACACCATGCTAATCAGAGTACACCATGCTAATCAGAGTACACCATGCTAATCAGAGCTAGTCAGAGTACACCATGCTAGTCAGAGTACACCATGCTAGTCAGAGTACACCATGCTAGTCAGAGTACACCATGCTAATCAGAGCTAATCAGAATACACCATGCTAGCCAGAGAACACCATGCTAGTTGCTAATAAACTACAGGTCAGATTTTATATCCTGTTCTTTCTGTCTCACTTTAAATTGTGAACACTTTTTAAAAAATGACATTTCAGTATTTCCGTATCCAAATCCCATCTCTCTCGGTCCTCCTGGTTTTATGAAGGTGTAAAAGCTTTACCCAATTATCACTCTAGCAGGAGGCGCAGTACCACTCTCACTACTACAAACACACACACACACACACACACACACACACACACACACACACACACACACACACACACACACACACTGCTTAATCCTCAGCAGTAACACACATCACTCCCTGGATTTAGTTCCTGAGTTCTCACTTCTCCAGAAATAACCCAGTTTCCCTAAAACTTCCACAGGGTCTGTGTTCTGTCAATGAAAATTTTCTACAAAAATTTTCTACAAAATTACTCTGTTTCACCTTTGTGTTCCTTTAAATCTTAAAAAAATCTTTTAAATTATATTAGTTAAAATGAAAATCGTTTTCCAGTTCCCTCTGTTCTCCAGTCTCCACTGTTCTCCATTTCCCACCATTCTCTAGTCTCCAGTGTTCTCCAATTCCCATTGTTCTCCAGTTCCCTCTGTTCTCCAATTCCCATTGTTCTCCAGTTCCCTCTGTTCTCCAATTCCCATTGTTCTCCAGTTCCCAGTGTACTCCAGTACGGACTGTTCTCCATTTCCCACCATTCTCTAGTCTCCAGTGTTCTCCAATTCCCATTGTTCTCCACTTCCCTCTGTACTCCAGTTCCCTCTCTTCTTCAGTACGCACCATTCTCTAGTCTCCAGTGTTCTCCACTTCCCATTGTTCTCCAGTTCCCAGTGTACTCCAGTACGCACTGTTCTCCAATTCCCACGGTTCTCTAATCTCCACTGTTCTCCACTTCCCACTGTTCTCCACTTCCCACTGTTCTCCACTTCCCTCTGTTCTCCACTTCCCACTGTTCTCTAATCTTCAGTGTTCTCCTGTTTCCACTGTTCTCTAATCTTCAGTGTTCTCCTGTTTCCACTGTTCTCTGGCTGAAGTTTTTCCAAGTTTCCAGCATTTTCTAGTTTTCAGTTTTCTCTAATTTTCCAGTAACACAGGGGTTTGAGGAATCCTGTGGAGGAACAGTTGGGTACTCTGTGTGTTTGAGAATGTGTTTAGGTGTAAATGAGATGAGGTGTGTGTGTTTGTGTGAGTGTGTGTGTGTGTGTGTGTGTGTGTGTGTGTGATTACAGTAGCCCTGCTGATGAGGACCCACACTGCGTTCATTTTACACTCACACACCTCTGTGTGTCCTTGAAACCCCACAAAATGCCAAAAACACCCTTCTGAGCAGAACATCACGCCTCCCCGTGTGAAACCCCTCTGTAACGAAAGAAATCCAAAAACATGATATTAGTCACCAGTCACGTGACCAGCATCACATGAATGATAAACTGGTTTATCTCTGAGCAGATCTGAAATAACTGTTCCTCCCAGGTTCCTAGTGTTCCATAGTGTTCCTGTTCTCTTGTAATAGTTCTCCAAGATTTCAGCATTACTCATATCATCTTTTTTAGTTTTTATTCGCCCCAATTTTCAGTATTCCCACTGTTCTAGTTTTCACAATTTTCAGTGTCCCCTTCTTTCTATTTTTCCCAAATTTCCCTTGTTACTAATTTTCCCATTTTAAATGATTGCCTTGTTCCATAATGTTCTATCACCTTCATATTTTTTTGTGTTTCTCAATTCCCAGTGTCCCCTACTTTCCTTGTTTTTTAATCTTTTCCATATTTCCATCTATAATTTTTTTCAGTTTGCAGTCTTTCCCCATGTTTCTACTGGTTCATAGTAACTAGTTTTCCTCATTTCTATTGTTCCCCATTTTCCAATATTCCATGTTGCACAGTATTCCTTGTTTCCAGTGTTCTTCATTTCACAGCATTGCAGCTTAACAGATTCCTTCCTTTCACTCTAGTTTCCAGTTTTCCCTGTTTTTTTGTGCTCCCAGTTTATTATATTTCCTAGTTTCCAGTTTTCATAGTCTTATTCCATATTTTCCAATATTTCCCAGGTTTCTTGTTTCCTGGTGTCATTATATCCCCAAGTATTCCACTATCTGTCTTAGTTTAAGCTCCAGCGTGACCTAGTTTCCATTACTCTCTCTCTCTCTTTCTCTCTGTCTCTCTGTCTGTCTGTCTCTCTCTCTCTCTCTCTCTGTCTCTCTCTCTCTCTCTCTCTCTCTCTCTCTCTCTCTCTCTCTCTCTCTCTCTCTCTCTGTCTCTGTCTCTCTCTCTCTCTCTCTCTCTCTCTGTCTCTGTCTCTCTCTCTCTCTCTCTGTCTCTCTCTCTCTCTCTCTCTCTGTCTCCTCTCTCTCTCTCTCTCTCCCTCTCTCTCTGTCTCTCTCTGTCTCTCTCTCTGTCTCTGTCTCTCTCTCTCTCTGTCTCTCTCTCTGTCTCTCTCTCTCTCTCTCTCTCTCTGTCTCTCTGATGGATTAAGATTATCGATCAGTTGCTTGAATTTAATTGTAAGCATACACTTGTTCTCACTAATTTGTTCGTCTTTATCCCATCCTGTATTGTTTAATAAAACCATTACACGTGATCATTCTCATCCTGCTTATGGAGGTGATCGTTCTCGGCGTGATGGCTTTCCCTGATACCCCATCCATAATTATTCCATAATAAAGTTAGCGATGATGTGTGATGGAGCCTACATTCTGTAACAGGACACGAGTGTGCAGTCTGTCTAGTTACACTTAATACCGTAATGTTTCCTGGATGTTAATATTTAAAATTCCCCGATCTAAATGTTTAGTTTACAACAATCCTGATGAAAGTTGAACACCAGAAGCTCTTCCTGCACTCAGGGCTCCACCTGGTGTTCTCTGGAGATGGAATGAGATGGACAATAACAGGAGCTTTGAGCCAAAACCAAAGGGAAGTCTTCAGATCCGGGCTAAGTTAGTGATACTGCTTTATTCCAGCAATCCCCTCCTTCCTCTGCGTTGCCTTCCAGGGGTCCAGGGGTCCCGATTTTCCAGTGTTTCTCCAGAGCCCTGTGTTCCCCAGTATCTAATGTTTCCTATTCCTAGTTTCAGGCATTACCCAGTTTCCAATATTTCCTAGGTTCCTTGTTCACTTGTTTGGCATTCCATAGTTTTAGTGATCCCAGTTTTACAGCATTCCCGGTCTCCACCATTCCCTAAATTCCTTAATAACGTTGCTAGTTTTCAGCATTTCCATTTATTTTCACATCATCCCCAGTTTCCTTTTCCCTTGTTTGTAGCATTCCATAGTTTTAGTGTTTCTAGTTTTCTATTCCCTAGCTTTTGTTTCCCCATTTTCAGCATTCCAGTACCGACATTCCCGAGTTTCCAGTGCTCCTAGTTTCTTTGCTCTTCAGTTTACCTATTTTCCAATTTTGTGTTCCCTAGTCCCTTTTATTTTATAGCATTCCTAGCTTCCATTGTTTACTAATTTGTTCTCTTCCTCCCTTGTTTTTTGTTACTAGTTTTGTATTCCCCAGTTTCTTTGTTTCCTCTTTGACAGCATTAATAATTCCAGCATATTCCTAACATTCCTAATTTTCTGCATTCCTAGTTTACAATATTCCGTAGTTTACAGTGTTTGCTATCTTTCAGCATTATCAAGAGCTTTTGTGTTTTTGTTTTCTTTGTTTTGTTTTTGGCATTCACTAGTTTTCAGCATTTGCTGGTTTTCGCGGTTTCCAAGTCTCCTGCTTTCTGTATCTTCCAGAGTTCCCTTTATTACAACATTCATACATTTGTATTTTCCAGATTAACATAGATCCCAGTGTTCCATAGTTTCATTTTCCCTAAAAATAACTAAAAACATATATTTGTTTTGCCTTAAATCTAAGGAAATTTCAAACTTCCCTTGCTATGTAGGGAACACAGCTGGAGGTTTGGCATATCGATTTGTGTTTTCATTATCCTTAGGGAGTGTCACAAATCACAAAACGCGTTCATTCCTGCAGGCTCCGTATCCTTTTTGCAGCCGTTTCGTGCTTCAAGATGTCATTGTGTGGCTTTTAAAATGCACTAGTCTGCCTTTATCAGGAGGAGGATATTAAACAGCTGGGAATTGTTCAACTCATGTAAAGAGGAACATCTTTATCAGCAGATGAACAACAACATCTTCATCATCCACTTTCTGAGTGTTTTCCTCGCATCGGAGCTTTTCCTTGTTAACCTAAATATAAAAAAGGAACTAATAAACCATTATTTTTCATTCAAGCTGAAGCTTTTAGTGCACTCGAGGCATCTCTGTCCTCACTGCGCTCCACAAAGAGCTGAGATGCTTTCAGCGCAAGAACCACCAGATAACATCACACAAAGAGAACATCCATTAGAGAGAAAGAGAGAGAGAGAGAGAGAGAGAGAGAGAGAGAGAGAGAGAGAGAGAGAGAGAGAGAAAGAGAGAGAGAGAGAGAAAGAAACACACCCACACACACACTCTGCTTCAGCATCACACATCATCTGCGTATCAATATGCATCAACATCATCACCTCCATCTTTCATCCTCACACACACATTCTCTCTCTCCATCCTCACACACACATTCTCTCTCTCCATCCTCACACACACATTCTCTCTCTCCATCCTCACACACACATTCTCTCTCTCCATCCTCACACACACATTCTCTCTCTCCATCCTCACACACACATTCTCTCTCTCCATCCTCACACACACATTCTCTCTCTCCATCCTCACACACACATTCTCTCTCTCCATCCTCACACACACATTCTCTCTCTCCATCCTCACACACACATTCCCTCTCTCCATCTCTCCACCTCTCATCCCTTCTCCTGGATCAGTGAACATGTACACGTGATGGTATCCCGGTTTCATTGGTGTTTATACTGAGACTTGCGCTGTCCGTGGTGCTGAAACCGCAGTACAGAGTATTCAGCTCTACACACACACACACACACACACACACACACACACACACACACACACACACACACACACACACACACACACACTCCCTTACACACACATGCATGCAAACAAAAGCATAGACTCATTATTGATCAGTCTCTCTCTCTCTCTCTCTCTCTCTCTCTCTCTCTCTCTCTCTCTCTGTCTCTCAATTCAGTTCAGTTCAATGTGTGCTTTATTGGCAGGACAAAATATTTTTTTTGTGTTGCCAAAGCAATATACAACAGTAGACCAAGAGAAGCAGGAATTGAACAAAACATAGTAAACATAGTTTTAAAAAAAAAAGTAGCAAAAAAATAAATGAATAAACAGATGTTACAGATGCAGAAGATAAATATGTAGCAAAAATTAATAACTAGATGCAACATCTTATACATTAATGGTAACACAGGAACACCGGGACAAGGTGTTGATGGTAGGCGTGGTGGGTGGGTGTTTATGATGGTAGGCGGGGCTAGGGAGGGTGGGTGTTTGTGATGGTAGGTGGGGTTAGGGTGGGTGGGTGTTTGTGATGGTAGGCGGGGTTAGGGAGGGTGTTTGTGATGGTAGGCTGGGTTAGGGTGGGTGTTTGTGATGGTAGGTGGGGTTAGGGTGGGTGTTTGTGATGGTAGGTGGGGTTAGGGTGGGTGTTTGTGATGGTAGGCGGGGTTAGCGTGGGTGTTTGTGATGGTAGGAGGGGTTAGGGAGGGTGTTTGTGATGGTAGGTGGGGTTAGGGTGGGTGTTTGTGATGGTAGGCGGGGTTAGGATGGGTGTTTGTGATGGTAGGCGGGGTTAGGGTGGGTGTTTTGTGATGGTAGGCGGGGTTAGGGTGGGTGTTTGTGATGGTAGGTGGGGTTAGGGTGGGTGTTTGTGATGGTAGGCGGGGTTAGGGTGGGTGTTTGTGATGGTAGGCGGGGTTAGGGTGGGTGTTTGTGATGGTAGGCGGGGTTAGGGTGGGTGTTTGTGATGGTAGGCGGGGTTAGGGAGGGTGAGTGTTTATGATGGTGGGCGGGTCTCACAGGTCTCTCTCTCTCACTCTCTTTCTCTCTCTTTCTCTCTCACTATCTCTCTCTGATGAATGAGCTGATCAGAAACAGAGCGATGTCACGATCACTCTGCAAAAAACAAATACAGAAAGATAGAATGATCCGTTGGGAACACTCTCCAGTTACAGTGACCAAAAATGGCAGCAGAAATGTAATTTCTATCGATCTGACTGAGAGAGGGGGAGAGGGAGAGAGACAGGGAAAGAGAGAGGGAGAGGGAGTGGGAGAGAGAGAGAGAGAGAGAGAGAGAGAGAGAGAGAGAGAGAGAGAGAGAGAGAGACACAATTCCTCTAATTATATCATATACAGATGACCAAACACACACCTCTCTCAGGTATGTGACAAATAATTCCCTCAGACACACACACTGAGCTGTGAACGTTTCACTCGACTGGGCCATCTCTCTCTCTCTTACACACACACACACACACACACACACACACACACACACACACACACACACACACACACACACACACACACACACACACACACACAGCCATCTGCTTTAAATCCTCAACAATACAGAATAACTCTGGAGGCTCTGAGAGGCTTTAATGCTGCTCTTTTTAAAGCACCAGCACATTTCTGGCCCCGATTTTCTCTCTCAGAGTGAGAAATTTAAATTAGCCTGGTAATTAATTAGGCACGGACGAGTGGAGCGACCATAATGACAGAGAGAGAGAGAGAGAGAGAGAGGGAGTGGGAGAGAGAGAGAGAGAGAGGTGGTGATATGTTGATAGGAGTGAATGGGGTACAAACACAGAACATTTTCAATATCATCCTTTCAGTAATCTCTTGTCTAAGGCAGAACTTGGAGTGTGAGTGTGTGTGTGTGTGTGTGTGTGTGTGTGTGTGTGTGTGTGTGTGTGTGTGTAAATATGGGGTTTTACGGTAAAACACCAGGCACTTTGGGGGAAAATCTGCCACTCATATGTGTTATTAAAACATTCTGTCATTAAGATTTAGACACTAAAAAGTTGTACACTTTCTTTGAAAGATGTTGTGTACAGTTAATAATTAATAAGAAACTGAACATGTAAAGGTTTATTCTGTACATTTCTAGTGCGTACAAAGTAACTAAAACAGACGAGTGCTCCATCTACACCCTGCAACCCCTTCTACAGGAGCAAATAGCAATATCGAGGGAAAAAATGCAGTTATGTGAAGTTCAGGAAGAGAAAGAGTGCTGATTACAGACGAATAAGATGATCAGAGTTGCCCATTAGCGGCTGTATTGTGGGTGAATTATAGGAGGTGAAAGCTGTAATTATTACAAACACAGAATCTGCATACGGAAAGGAAAAATATCGCGCGACCCCCTACACCTCGACTCGGAACGCCTGATTGAGTTTTGTTTCCTCTTGAAAAGAAATGAAAACGAAGACAGAGGTCAAACAGGACGAACAGGAAGTGGAGAGAAAAAGAAAAGAGGCGGGACCTTCCATTATGAGAAAATCACCATGAAACGTTCCCAATTGACCCCGTGGTGACGAGTTCCTCCGTCTGTGAGGGAGCTGAGTGGCATTCAATCAGAGATCATTGTTCTTCCAGGAGGCTGGAGCTCCAGCAGCACTGTGCTCGTTAAGCAGATGCTGAGAACCGCACGCTCTTTACTTCATTCTGCTCATTAAAGGGATGCTTCAGGAGGGAAAAATCAATTTTACACAAATGTTCCACTTAAACACAATCGATGAGCCAAAACATTCTGGAGTTTTATTTGGAGTTTAAAAAAAAAACCACACACTTCTTAAGGTATAAGAGCTCTGAGGCTAGCGTGAGGAATTAGCAGAGACAAAAGGCGGGGATGTGGGAACGCCTTTGATCCCATATAAGGAAATTGAGCCCACATATGCAAATTAAAGCACCACTGAGTGGGCATGGCTTTAATACCATAGGTGGGGAATGCGGGCGTGTCTTTAAGACCATACATGTGGAATGTGAGCATATCTTCAAGTCCAGATAAGGAAATGAGAGCAGCTCTGAGTGGGCGTGACATTAAGACAATACAAATAGAATGTGGGTGTGTCGTTGATTCCATCTGTGGAAATGAGAGTGGCTCTGAGTGTAGTCTGTGAGGTAATGCATGCGGAAATGTATTTCTTGAAATTTAAGTGTGGCATGGAATCTGCATATGGAAATGAGAGCAGCTCTGAGCGGGCATGTCTTTAAGACTATACATGGAGATTGTGGGTGTGTCTTTGAGTCCATATAAGGAAACAAACAGACAAACAAAAAAAGGCTTACGTGACTTTTTTTCCTCAAATGCGGTGAGACACAGTGAGGTGTATACAGTATACATGGAAGCTAAAGAATTGTTAGTGTTCACTGTAGCTGTAATTCCTCTCTTAGACAGCAGAGGAAGCCCAAATGAGTGAAAGCGGTAGAATTACAAACCGCTCCTTTAAAATTAGGATTTTTTTTTTTCCTCCCACAGATTTTATAATTGTCTCTAAATAAAAAACACCTGACGTATCTCCTCTACATGCTGTACATTATACACCCTGCCGATTTTGTTGGAATTTTCAGTTTTCCGGCTCCGGAATTCAGTCAGCGGGGTGACGTTTTAATCCTGTGATCCCTCGACTCAGACTTGGATCCAAACCCAGGGCCTTTATTTCCTGCCAAATTCTTCTGCTGCTGTGCACAAATCCTGCTGGAGAAACTCCTCCAGTTTCCTCCTGATAATTCTGAGAGAGGAATTGTGTAACACATCGATTAACGTTGCGTTGTTATCTCCTTCCTCAAACACACGTTCAGCATGCTTGCTTTTTTTCCCCTCTCGTTCAGAATCAGAAAGCTCTTCGGTAATAACGACTGAAAAGCCTTAATCACTCAAGAGCCTGCTGAGGAGGCGAGCTGCTGGATCGGCTGTGATTAGCAACCCCATTCCGCCTGCTGATTGGCCAAGGGATAAACACGATAAATCACCATTAGTGTGGAGCATCAATTAATCGAAGAGAGAAGAAAATGGATGTAAATCGAGTGACGGATCAGGCTCATTAAAGCGGGAAAAGAAGTAGGGTACAGATGTCTAAGAGCTCGGCAAAAGGCCGCTTTTATTTCAGACACGAATACCACATTTTGTCCAATCACTTTTCTCAGACGAGACTCCATCATTCTTCACTAATATCAATCCAGGACCGTGTTTTCAGACCGAGCACCCGACCCTAAACAGGACGCTAGTTTCTCTATTAGCATGCAGATTGGACCTCTCCTAATAACACTCCTCAAAGCCATCGAGCTGATTTTTCAATTTCGTGCTGCTTATCTCCCCCTCGCTTCTCGTCTCGTAATGAAAATTTCCATCATTGCAGGACGAGAGGGCGACTAAAGCAGGGGTTTTAGCCGTTTTGGCTAACGAGCACTCTTATCTCGGAAAGTGCCGGCCTTTCACAAAATAAGACACGCAATCATGGCTCGGACCCGCTGCGCCGTGATTACAGGACTATTTGGACGGCTGGAAATTGGCCTGTTGTCCCACAGAGTGGTGGAATAGAGGTGTAAACAAAAGCAATTTCTGTGTGCGACAGTAAAAATCCCCACAAACACGCTGAGATTAACACTACTGCGGACGAGAACGGGGCGGAGCCATGTAAACCACGCCCGCATTTACTAGACAATTAATAATGTTAGGATACAGACAAACTCGGATACAGATTGAGGACTAAATTTTGATGTACTTTTAGACATACTCTCACACATAAACAATATATTTTCCCAACTTTCCACTTTTCAGTAGGTTTGCTGTTCCCACAGTTCCCTAGATTTTTGAATGTATATTTGCCTGAATTTCCCAGTGCTTCCCAGCCTCCTCGTTCCCTCTTTTAAGTGTTTTCCCATTTCTGAAGCTCCCTATTTTCAGTGTTTTCCACTGTTATTCAATTCTCAGTGTCCCAGACGTTCAATACTTCTCATTTCCATGTTTTATAGTTGTATGCTAGTTTCTAATATTTCAGTTTCCACAGTTTCCTTATTTTCTAGCTCTTCCCTAGTCTTCAGTCGCCAGATTTCTCCACGATTAAGTCTTTACTAAGTGAATGTGTAACCAGTATTCTCTACTTTCCAGTGTACCTTAATAAAGTGTATTTATAAGTCCGTCTTATTTTAGTTTACTTAGTTGCACTTAGTTACTTGTTCCCTAGTTTCCAGTGTATGCTTTCTCTCTCTCTATCTCTATCTCTCTCTCTATCTCTCTCTGATGATAGTAATGGGATCAGACACGCTATATGATCATGTGCAGAAGCACCGGCAGCAGTTATTCACCAGCATTTAAACTGGAAAGGAAGAAGATCGGTCTCGAAGACGTCACCTGCCAGGAGGAAGAAATCAGCTTTGTGTCGGATCACGAGAAATGGAAAAGCAAACGGATGTGCTGGAGCTCAGTGCGTATACGACGACTGTCACAGTATAAATAAAAAAATAAATAAGAAAAGTGGTCTATTTGAGATGCATTAAGCTGTGTGTGAAGCCATTTATCTGAAAATGGAGTCTCATTTGACTGTGAGTGTAATATACTAATTCAGAGACGTGCACTAAGAAAAAAGGCGAGTCTCTTCCTGTGTCATTTCCCAGCAGTGCTTTAGCCGCCGCAGTGTCGCGTACATGTGTGTGTGTGTGTGTGTGTGTGTGTGTGTGTGTGTGCTGATGGATCCATTTTAAAGCACGGCTGATTTCTCTCCCTCGACTCCCTCTTGGCCCGGCTAACAGCTTGTTCAGTCAAGGGTTATCAGCTGCAGATGGTTTCAGACAATAAACATGCTCAAATACGGGGGTGGAAACTAAAATATGATTACGATTCTCTCTGCACTTCCTCGCCATTTCTCTTCCTCTCGCTCCGCATGTTTGCTTGTTCTTCATACATCGGAATGATATCCGGGTTCCATATTGCTATTTATGTTCGAGTTCTTATTAGAATCTCATTAAAACGATAACCGTCAGTGTTAATGAGTTACTGTCGCCTGTGAAAGAATGTCTCCTTTTATGTAACGTTTGTGGAAGGAGTCTCCAGTGTCAGCGTGTTTCCAACATCTTCGGGACAGAGGAGTTTACGCTTTGCACTTTCTCTGGAACACTACAAGCTGATTTGTATTTATTTATTTTTTTGGTTTTATTAAAAAGAGAGGCTGGTGAGGGAACGACTCTCTATACTCGTGTATACCTGTATAATATGTGTAGTAATATGTGTATATGTGTATCATATATATTAATATCGTATAATATGTGTATAATGTGTATTAATAAATGTATATAATATATGTATATTAATGTGTATTGTGTGTAATACATGTACTATACTACATATATGATTTGTGTAATGTGTATAATGTATATTAATATTGTACGTGTATAAATGTGTATTATATGTGAATAATGTGTATTATGTGTATAATACAGTGTGTATAATATGTGTATAATGTATATTAATATTGCATAATGTGTATAAATGTGTGTGATACATGTATAATACATATCTAATTTGTATAATGTGTATAATACTTGTGTGTATTAATATCTGTGTGTGTCAGTGTGTATAATAAATGTAGTAATGTGTGTATAATAAATGCAGTAATGCGTGTATAATAAATGCAGTAATGCATGTATAATAAATGCAGTAATGCGTGTATAATAAATGCAGTAATGCGTGTATAATAAATGCAGTAATGCGTGTATAATAAATGCAGTAATGCATGTATAATAAATGCAGTAATGCGTGTATAATAAATGTAGTAATGCGTGTATAATAAATGTAGTAATGCGTGTATAATAAATGCAGTAATGCGTGTATAATAAATGCAGTAATGCGTGTATAATAAATGCAGTAATGCGTGTATAATAAATGCAGTAATGCGTGTATAATAAATGCAGTAATGCGTGTATAATAAATGCAGTAATGCGTGTATAATAAATGCAGTAATGCGTGTATAATAAATGCAGTAATGCGTGTATAATAAATGCAGTAATGCGTGTATAATAAATGCAGTAATGTGTGTAATTAATAAAACCTCCTGAAATTATTTGTAATTTTATTTGACTCTGCTGTTTAAAGAAATCAAACTCCACACCCAAAAACCAACTCCACTCTCGCATTACCGTGTGTGTGTGTGCGTGTGTGTGTGTGTGTGTGTGTGTGTGTGTGTGTGTGTGTGTTCATCACCCGGAGCGAGTGTGTCCGTGTGGACCTGAAATAGCTCCCTCCCTCCATGGAGCAATCTGCCACTTCATGCATCTCACCCTCCTCATTTCCCTCCATCAGTGTGCATCTGTGTCGGGCCGTGACGCATCACCACGTCCCAGCATGCCGAGCGTCTCCTCCACCCGCCTCAGAGCTGTAGTCTGGATTACCACAGAACAAGAGAACGTGGCTGGAAGGACACTTTTAGGCCATATTGCAGATTCTACCAGTGGCCACCAATTTACAAACTTCTTCATTTCCTGTGTTTTCCAGTTTCCGAAGTCCCACATATTCTCATGTCCTCCACTTTCCAGTGTTCTCCACTTTCCAGTGTTCTCCAGTTTCCAGTGTCCTCCACTTTCCAGTGTTCTCCAGTTTCCAGTGTCCTCCAGTTTCCAGTGTCCTCCACTTTCCAGTGTTCTCCAGTTTCCAGTGTCCTCCACTTTCCAGTGTTCTCCAGTTTCCTGTGTCCTCCACTTTCCACTACTATTTTCTTTCAAATGTTCTCCTGTTTATACTGTTTATCCCCTACTTTCCAGTGTTCTCCAGTTTCCAGTGTCCCCTACTTTCCATTGTTCTCCAGTTTCCAGTGTCCCTACTTTTCAGTGTCCCCTACTTTCCAGTGTTCTCCAGTTTCCAGTATCCCCTACTTTCCAGTGTCCCCTACTTTTCAGTGTTCTCCACTTTCCAGTGTCCCCTACTTTCCAGTGTTCTCCATTTTCCAATGTCCCCTACTTTCCAGTGTTCTCCAGTTTCCAGTGTCCTCCACTTTCCAGTGTTCTCCAGTTTCCAGTGTCCTCCACTTTCCAGTGTTCTCCAGTTTCCAGTGTCCTCCACTTTCCAGTGTTTTCCAGTTTCCAGTGTCCTCCACTTTCCAGTGTTCTCCAGTTTCCAGTGTCCTCCACTTTCCAGTGTTCTCCAGTTTCCTGTGTCCTCCACTTTCCACTACTATTTTCTTTCAAATGTTCTCCTGTTTATACTGTTTATCCCCTACTTTCCAGTGTTCTCCAGTTTCCAGTGTCCCCTACTTTCCAGTGTCCCCTACTTTACAGTGTTCTCCAGTTTCCAGTGTCCCCTACTTTCCAGTGTTCTCCATTTTCCAGTGTCCCCTACTTTCCAGTGTTCTCCAGTTTCCAGTGTCCCCTACTTTCCAGTGTTCTCCATTTTCCAATGTCCCCTACTTTCCAGTGTTCTCCAGTTTCCAGTGTCCCCTACTTTCCAGTGTTCTCCAGTTTCCAGTGTCCCCTACTTTCCAGTGTTCTCCATTTTCCAATGTCCCCTACTTTCTAGTGTTCTCCAGTTTCCAGTGTCCCCTACTTTCCAGTGTTCTCCAGTTTCCAGTGTCCCTTACTTTCCAGTGTTCTCCATTTTCCAATGTCCCCTACTTTCCAGTGTTCTCCATTTTCCAATGTCCCCTACTTTCCAGTGTTCTCCAGTTCCCTAGTTCCGTATGTTCCACGTTTGTGAGTAACCGATGTTCCCTATTTTTCAGCGTTCTCCAGTTTCTAGTGTTCCACGCTTTCCCATACTTTTCACTTCCAAATATCGAAACTCACACATTGTTGCTGACTATCCAGTGTTCATGATCTCTCTATGTGTGTGTGTGTGTGTGTGTGTGTGTGTGTGTGTGTGTGTGTGTGTGTGTGTGTGTGTGTGTGTTTGTATGTGTGTGTTGATAAAAACAATAGACCAGAATAGATCAGTTAGAACAGAGGATAGTAAAGTGAAAATGATTTTTAGAGAGCTGCTGTTTTCACTGTGGTGTGTTTGACTCATATGCAGGGACACACACTCATACACACTCATACACACACTTTATCTCATCACTCATCATCTCGTTAATCCCATAATTATGCACATGGACACCAATTTCCCAGCAGGGACAACAATGTGTGTGTTTGTGACTGAGGATAAGTCCTCACTAATGCTGTGTTCAAACTCAGTAGTGTCTCACAGTGTTTACAAAAAAATTGCCCACTGCGGCGGCACTCAGCAGTCCTGAAATCAGAATTTTACCACCACTCAGAGTCTGTTTCTAGTCATTTACTGACATTTACTGAGGAAAAAGTTCACACTCCTGACAGTTTTGTCTCGTTTTACGTTACATTTCTTGTATTTCTCGTGAGCTAAATGGTCCTTTTAGTCACACAGATCCTTTTCTTTCTTTCGTCCTTTTTTCTAACCTGAGGAAAATACTGATTTTTCCTGATGGTTTTGTATCATTTACATTTTCTCTCTGTCTTAAATCGTCCATATAACCCTTTCATCTATATGCTAACTATCTCGGTAATTCTTGGTAATTTACCAACATGTCTGAGGAAAATGTTGACATTCAGAATGGTTTTGTGTCAGTTACATCTTCTCTCCGTCTTACGGTGTCCATATAAATGACTTTTATCTATGTGCTAGCTAGCTAGATTATCATTTTAGTCATACAGAGGTTATTTATTAGCAATTTAGCACCAAATCTGAGGGAAATGTTGACATTCCCAGTGGTCTTCGGTTATTTACATTTTCTCTACATCTTATATTATCTGCATAAAAGATGTCATACATGTGCTAGCTAGCTATACCGTACTTTTAGTCACATCGAGTATTAGTTTTATTAGTTTACCACCAAAACCGAGGAAAATGTTGATATTCCTGATATTTCTGTCTCATTTATATTGTCACTAAATCATTATTTTGTCCATATAAAAGACATATACATGCTTTCTAGCTAAATTGTAATTTGACCCATATGAAGCATTTTCTTCAGTAGTTCTGTCTCACTTTGACGGTCGCTGTGCCCTTACAATGTCCTATACAAGACTTATAAAAGACTTAAATTATATATTGTAGCATGCTAAGTCATTAGAGTTAGTATTAGCTAGACTGTGCTTGGCTTCCATGTTTCCCAGTTGTCTAGCAAAAGTTCCTTGCTAGCGCACACCCAAATATGAGTCCACGTTTTAGTACATTTCCACAGAGAGAGAGAGAGAGAGAGAGAGACAGACGGCTAGATAAATAAACGTGTGTTTCAGAGATAGAGGAAGGACAGTACACACATTAGGAAGCATCTCAAATCAAATTCTGTGCTTTTTTGTTGTTGTTGTTGTTGTTGGCCATCAGAAAGAAGGAGGAAGTGGCAGAACCCAAATCTGATTACAGCGCTGCTGGTTTCCCTCCAAGCAGATGAGATCTAATTCTGTCTGAGAGGACATCTGTCTTCCCTTCAAGACGTGGACACAAGACATCTCTCTCTCTCTCAGTATCCATCAAGCCATATGAAATTGAAATTATACCTCATTCACAAAATAGTGTAAGCTCACGAAATCCCACAATGCACCACGGCAGCTGCGGTAGTCTATGTTGTTCGTAGCCTAGCAGGCGTCGAATACACATAACGCACCTTGTTGTTTGTAGGCAGCCATTTTTAAATGTGTTCCAGAACCCATTGTTTTATTTGGTGTGGCTCCGCCCCATGACCACGCCCCGATTCAATTCTAAGCCGCGTGTCTTCGTTTTCCAAGTTCTCGAGTTCCAAAGTGAACTGTCTTTCAAGATAACATGACAACACTTCCTACTAATGACCTGAAAGAAAGCGATCCAACACAAACCTACCGTATAAATGAACACAAATAAGACTAGCTGTACAATTAGGACAAAAATAATGGCGCCCTATTAAAAAAAAAAAAAAAAAAAGGTAAGTAAGAGTAAATAACTCTTTCACTGTTTAGTCGTCATTTTCTCCTTTTCAGCTCCTTTTGTGGAGTTTGGTGGGCGTGGCTAAATGAAAATCCGCTCAGTAGAAAATGAACAAGCTCAGAAATCTTATGGCTGATTGGCTGATCAACATACACACATGATTCTGAAGACAATTAGTGAAACTTTTTTGATGTGCGTCGACTATTCCTCTTTATCTTCTGTCTCAAACCTTTTAATCTGGACTTTCGAGATCGACACAAAAATAAAACACTTAAAGAATCTTTTTTTTTTTTAAAAAAAAGGCACTTTGCCCACAAACTTGTACGCAGTCGTGAATATACACTGACGCTCGCCGTGAAATGCGACATTTTTCCTGCTTGAAGAAATGAACAGCAAGATTTAGAGGATTAGGTAAAATAAATAAATAAATAAATAAATAAACAAACAAAAAAAATGATGAGCTTCTGCTCACTGTTACTGCGGGAAACCGCAGTTACCATGGCAACCGGGCGTCGAGGCTTATATATAGCTTCTCGCTTTACACATTCCAGCAGAAGGTGGAGATCATATGGGAACATGAGAAGCGCAGTGACACGCTGGTGTGTGTTCAGCCGTGCTCTCAGATGGTCCTACAGGAAGACGTGTTTCTGAGGAGCAGAGTGTGAACACGGGCGATATCCAGGTCACCGTACAGCAGGCTTCATACACACAACGCTGAAGGGCATCAAGTGTTTCCTTACAACCTCACAACCTCTGATTAATCCTGTTAGACAACGTTACAGCTTTAAGAGACTCTCTCTTCTGTGACAGAGGATTAACGATGGAGATCAGGAAGATTTTATTGATTTATTTATTTATTTCAATTTGGCTGAAGCTATACAGGAACGAAACGGCACGACAAAATTATCGGGAATGTGAACGCAGCACAGAGCATGAATAATGCAAAGCATCTATCTGCTGATCATTAATCAGAGAGAGAGAGAGAGAGAGAGAGAGAGAGAAAAAAACAAAGGATAAGAGAGTAAAAGTTGGACCAGGAGGACAGAGAGAGAAAGAAGAGATAAGGTGAGGGAAGGATGGAGAGAGTGAGCGAGATGGATAGAGGAATACAAAAACCGAGGGATGAAAATGAGTGAACGTGCAAAAGATTCATAGGGACGGAAAGAGAGGAAATAAAACTTTGAGAGGAGGAACGAGGGAGTGGAAATATAAAAAGGAACAGACCGAAAGAAGGAGGGATGGAAAGAGACACAGGTACTGAAAGAGAGGAGAGGAGGGACAGAAAGAAATGAAACCCGAGAGACAGAAAGAAAGTAAAAGATGAACCTGGAGGAAGAGAGAAAATGAGAATGACACAAAAGTGGAGAAAGACGGAGAGAAAGAATAGAGAGACGTGGTGAGGGAAGGATGGAGAAAGAATGAGAGAGATAGGAGGAGGATAGAAAGAGAAAGAGGACTGTAATGAGAAAAAGCGAGGGATACAGAAAATGAAAGAGATGAAAGAGAGAAAATAAAAGAGAGAATGGGGGATGAGGGAATGGGGGAATTAACTATAAAACAAAGGATGGACATAAAGAGAAAGAGAGAGGGATTGAAAGTTGTGAGAGGAAGAGAAAGGGGACGAAAGGAGAGATAGAGAAAAGAAAGAGACAACGAAAAGGGAGAGGGAGAATAATAATATATTATAGTAATAATAATAATAATAAAAATAATAATAGGAATAGAAGATAGAGAATGATATAAAGGGGTATAGAATGAAAGAGAGGGAAGGAAAGTGAAAGAAATACAGAATAGAAAAGCGTAGAAATGGAGATAATGAGGGACAGAGGGGAAAAGAAAAAGAAGGCATGAGAGAGAGAGAGAGAGAGAGAGAGAGAGAGAGAGAGAGAGAGAGAGAGAGAGAGAGAGATTTGTAAAACTGAATACTGGAAGCACAGTAGTGCCCTAGGTGATGTAGTGCACTACGTAGTGTGTGAGTTAATGAGACCCATTCAGTATTCAGTGAAGGTCTACACCGAGGACAAAAGCACCTGATTGGCTCTGAGCTCTGAAGCCGTGAAGGACGACGAAGGAACGACAGAAAGAACCAGTAACTTCAGTACTTAATACACTCCTGCGTTCTGATTGGCTGAGAGCTGTACAGCGTGTGTTAGGAGCTCACACGGCTAAACGTTGTTCAGTTAAACATCTCACACCATCACACGATAAGCGGTTACAGTTAAAGTTTGAGGGTGTTGTTTGTTTGTTGCTAGGCAACTTGCTAAACTCCTCCTATTAGCTAATGCTAAGCACATAGCTGTAAAATCTGCAAAGCTTGAGTGATAATGTTTCGCTACGTAAAACTCCACTTCCTAGTTCGAAACCGTTACTATGGTAGTGTTAGTGACATCATCGGTAGACATGGCAAATGATACTTTTCATAAATACAACTTTTGACTTGTAATATGAAAGCTCGTCAGATGAAGATGAAAAAGAAAGAAGGGAAGCCAATTTTACCGGAAGCACTTTAACGGGACCGTACGAATCGACGTGCTCTAAAGTGACCGTGGCTACGTTGGGATCTATTTCCGCTAGCGGAGCAAAAATAAACAGAACATTTGTCTGTATTGTGTCTGATAATGCCAGCTACTTGATATTAAATTCTTCCTTATAGAGCCGTTGTATAAAAGCGATATCGCACTCGTAATGTAATCATGTGGTTATACTGAATATCGGCACGGCTACGATTAGCTTAGATTAGATTAGCTTAGCCTAGCCTGATATTCAGTATGATCGCACCCTTGCTCGTGAGATATTGCTTAAGTAAAGACATCGTGACAGTGAAAATAAGACAAAAGTGTTTGAAATATTAACATTTCTCTCGGATGTGTCGGTATGTTACCAAGAAAATGCTCAGTTTGGGTGCAATTCTGATTTATCTAGCTAGCTTTACGTCTTATATACGAACGTTTTCGCTATGTGAACTTAGAGTGACAGTAAAACGAGACACGTCTGTCAGAAATAACAACATTTTCCTCAGATGTGTTGGTTAACTACCCAGAAAATGCTCCGTTTGGGTGAAATTATGATTTATTTTGTTAGCTATAAGTTCGATATGTGGACATATGGACAATGTAAAGACACGCTAACAATAAAAATCAGACAGAAGTGTTGGAAACATTAATATTTCCCTCAGATATGTTGATAAATCACAGAAAAAATGCTCAGTTTGGATGAAATTACGTTTTTATCGAGTTAGCTTAAAGTCTTATTTATAGACTTACGGACAATGTAAAGACACAGTGTCAGTGGAAATGAGACAGGAGTGATGGGAATATTAACATTTCCCTCAGATGTGTTGGTAAATGACTAAAACAAGACTCCCTGTAGCTATAACTGCACTACACTTAGCATTACACTTAGCATTACACTTAGCATCATCTCATAAACAAGGAGACACACAAGATCGTTTAAATTTTATGATCAATTTTAAATTTCGATTCTAGGCTGCTTTAAATGGTGTAACAAACACTGGTGCAATTAGATTGCCAAGTTAATTATGCTGATTATCAAAGCTAAAAAAAAAAAAAAAACAATAAATGAAAAAAGTAATAGTAAGTAATTTATAATAACCACAATAAATTCTATATTACATATATTAAATAAACAATATTTAATTAGCTAGTTTTTATAAGACATTGGAATAGAAGATTGATAGTGACTCAGTATGAAAACTAAATAATAATAATAATAATAATAATAATAATAATAATAAAAAAATAATAATAAATACTTAAAAGTGTTTATGATAAAGCACATTATTAAATGTATGTAGTTTTTATCTAGTTAAAACTAGATTAAAAAATAAGATAATACATACTTTTAAATAACAAATATTTTATAAAAATTTTTTTAACAAATTTACAGAAAGAAATTAAACTGGTAAAACAAAAATGTATTTATTTTTAAATCATACCATATTATATTTATTACTATGAGTCGGTTTTTGTAAAAAAACTTTTTAAAAATAATAAAAAAATTACAGCTGATACCTGCGAGATTTCGGATACCATCACATCACACACCACGACTACTAGTTACTGCTTTCGGGGGCGTGTCTAATGCTGGCCCCACCCTGCTGCCCCTCATTAGCATTATTACATAACACCTCCCATAACTTTATTTGTATTTAGTGACAGATGTTTGTCCCGCAGCTAATAACAGGGGCATGACCTCTGACCTTTGACCTGTGCAGTATCCAGGGTCACTCGTGTTCCTAAAACAGATTAGTGTACCAATCTCTACTGATCCGTGTTTTCACGTGTTTACACTGGAGCGCAATACAACTGTCGCACTGATTTCAATTCCTCAGTCTACAGGAGGCGAAGGGAACGCCGCTAACAACGGCTAACGACTGCTAATGTCAGTATTTCACTTCACGTTTTACATTTTATTGTTCTTAGCCAACAACAGAATGAAAGATTTATGCCAAAAGATACGAGACTGTACCATTGTTACACATACTCTCATTTCTTTCTCACTTTCTCTGACTATTTCTCTTTCCTCCTTCTATCCTCCCATCAGCATCGTTCATCTTCCATCCCTCCATCACCACCATCAAGTGGGAGTTGTGTCTATTTCTCTCCTTCAGGAAGTGTACGTCTACTTACATCACTAATCCAACACTAATCTGACATGTCACTTATGGCCTCGTGGAGTGGACTGTGATTGGCCGAGGAAGATGAGAGGGCTCTGATTGGATGGTGTGAATGGGCAGGAATGGAAAAAGCTGATTGCTGAGGAGGAGGAAAAAGAAAAGCTGCTGGTGTACAGTACACGCTTCAGAAAAAAAAGGCCGACAGTTGCGGGGCAACGAGGTGGAATGAAACACCCCTCCACCACACAACAACCCCCACCTCTACCACCACCCACATTATCCCTCCTCCTCCTCCTCTTCACCCTCTCTCTCTCTCTCTCTCTCTCTCTCTCTTTTCTTTCCTCCCATAGGTCTGACATGCCCGCTGCACCTCATCAGCTTTTCAGTATGTACATCTAATTTATGTTCCTATTTATATTTCTACATTTTCAATCCTATATCCTGTGGTACAATATCACTGAAGCATCTTGTTGAAGTTATTGACAAAAAAAAAAAAACATACTGAAATTGAATTGAACTGAATTTTTACACGTGGCACAGTCAAGGATCAAATCGTAACCACTGCATCAAAACACGCAACCGACAAAAGTGCCTGGACCCCTTGATTGCTGTTTGCAGCTATATTTTAACACTGTAGAACATACGTTAGAGTGTAATGTAGGTTTTAGCTCTTTAATCTAGGTATTAATTCAACTCTGTAAGTGTTAAACTGTAAGTCGATTCAGCCCTGTTGATGTTTTATTGAGGCTATAGGTGATTTAAACCAAAAAAAACCAAACATTTTATTTAATTATTTACATTTATATATTTTCAAACCCTACATCCTGTCGTACAAAATCAGTGAAGGATCTTGGATCTCAGTGAAGTTTAGAGTAATGCCAGTAAAAAAAAAAAAAATAAAAAATTCACTGAAATTGAATTGAATTGAATCTTTGCTCGTGGCACAGTGGTGAGGAAAACTAGCGGCTGTGTCTCAAATGTAATTCGAGCCCTACATAGTGACTTATGGCTCTGTTTAGTGAGGCGGAAACGAGCAGGAACTGTGCGGCACCCTGCTGCGAGTCCATCAGGAACAAGGACGAAACGGAGAGAAAAATGAAAGAAAAAAAAAAAAAGAGCATCAGATATGAACAAGAAGACAGGGAGAGTAGAGGGAGAGAGGGTTATCATGAGGGTGAAGAGAAAAGGGCGGGGGGGGAAGAGAGAGAGCGAGAGAGGGAGGGGGGGAGGGTGATGAATAGAGAGATGAATGTAAAGAGAGTAGGAGGAAGGAGATAGTATGGGATAAAGAGAGTGAGTCTAAGAGGGAACGAGGGATGGAGAAAGAAATAAAGAAGACAGTACAGAAGGAGAGAGCATGATGAAGAGATAGTGAAGACGAGAGAACGAGGGAAAGACACACAACGGAAATAAACGCAGGACTGTTTTGATTTTGTCAGTTATTTCTGAACATCTCCTGAAAAGCGTCAAGCCGCGTGGCAACGCATC
>CM042538.1:32710399-32732899 GCA_023630585.1 Cranoglanis bouderius
GAATTGATCTTTTATTTAAGCTAATATCAATAATGCTGTTAGCATACATGGTAACTGTTTAGCTTTTTACCTTTTCTAAGTACTGCATAGATACTAAAACATGTACGTTCCAGATAACCATTATTCCAATATTCCAATATGCTAATCATGTAGAATTGTATAACTTTATAACATTCAGCAGGACATTAATGACACAAGCGGTAATACGGTGTGCAAACTATTATAAAAAGTAAAGGCATCATGTGTGCTGATTATTTAGCTAAAATCAATATCAATATTAGCATAAGTGTACGTTACTGTATATTAGCTGTGTTATATTACCATACAATAGGCACTGCTATGGTGTAGAAACATCACACAAACACACGCGTGTTAGCACTCCAGGCTTTCTCTTTAGAATTTTATAAGCCGTGGTCTATAATTTAACATAGAAACAGCAGGTATAGATCAGTTCATATGCTGTAGAAATATTAAAACTAACATCATAAGTCCTGTCTGTCTCACCTACACCCATATCCTGAATATCAAACCTGGTATAGTACATTTCCATCATACGCATGCTAATATGGTGTAAATGTATCTGAGAAACGCAAACATGCTAGCCTGTACCGTAATAAATTTCTATATAATGTTATATAATACTATAATAAACATTAAACAACACATTATATACTTGCTACAGCAGTAAAACTTCATATATAAACTTAAAACCTTTCCTAATTTACTCATTTCCATCAATAGATGCTAACATGATGTAAATATATCTGATTAACAAACACATACTAGACTGTATCTTAATAAATTTATATATAATGTTATAGAATTCTATTATAATATTCAACAATACCTAATGTACTTGCTACAGGAATAAAAATCAACTTTAGATGCTAAAATGCTGAGAAAATGTTAAGACATAAGACGCTAAAACGATGTAAATATATCTGATAAATGTTTATTGCTAGCCTGTGTCATAATAAATTTCTATATAATGTTATATAATACTGTAATAAACATTAAATAACATGTAATATACTTGCTACTGCAAGAAAAAGTCATATATACTGTAAACTTTTCCTAATTTACTAATTTCCATCCATAGATGCTAACCTGATGTTAATATATCTGTACTTAATATAAGTATTGTATTTACTAATATGGTGTAAACACAAACATTCTAGCGTTATCTTTTTACATTTGTATATGCTGTATAATACTATAACAACATTAAATAACAAATAATATGCATGCTACAGAAATAAAAAAAAAAATCTTCTGATATAAACTTCAAATAATTTCTAACTGACTCATTTCTATCACGTAGCTGCGAATACTTTGTAACTATATGAGAGAAAGTCACGTGCTAACCTGTATCTTTATAAACGTCTATATAATGTTATTTAATACTATTATAATACTAAATAATATGTAACATAAATACTACAGAACTTAAAATATTGGCTAATTTATTCATATTAGTCATATTTATTCAAATCACATGCATCACCTTAACACATATTAATGAATTTCTATGTATAATTGTATAAAATACTATATATATATAACATTATACATTATATGCATAATACAGAAATGAAAATAGTGATATATAAACATTAAATATGTACTAAATTAATATCAATATAAGTATGATAATGATAACGTGTAACATCAATGCACATCACATGCAACATTCATTCATTTATTTAATTTTATGCTAAAGAAGTGCAGTCTGCCAGTTGCCTTTATTTATTTATTTATTTATTTATTTATTGTTGCGTTTGTACTTAATATTCAATAGGTATATAAAAGGCATTTAAAACAAATGCATCTCAATTCACATCCTAAAACTGAATTATAATTATATAGTATATCAAAATTATGCATATATATATATATATTTAAGAGTTAAATATTTACCTCCACTAGGCACTACTATGTTACAGGAATATCAGGGATTTCTACAGAGTCTGTTTCTGCTCGTGTTTTTGCTCATAATTGATCCAAAACCAAGATAAAGCTCCAGTTCCGACTCATCAGTTTGAGTTTATGGAGTAAAATGTAATATTCTGTATAATGTAAGTCACAGAGAACAGACAGTATGGTGGTGTAAATAAATCAGAGGGCACGTGTCCGGTCCTGTCGGTCCGTCCGCTTCCAAAATTACACTACAATCCACTTTCATTTCGGCTTTTCAGTCCGTAATCGGATAGAATATTCAGTATAATATCAATCACAAAGGCACTAATGTGGAGGAAGAATATGATAAAACATGCACATGTCTGGTCTTTCAGGGGTTTCCTCCCCCCCCGTCTGAAGCTGTATAATCCATTTCCCTCTCTGGGTTTGTACTCTATAATTTAATATAGTGTTCGGTGTATTATATAATCACACCATCACGCACTACAACACACTGATGTGGTGTAGAAACCGTCGGGAAAACAGCACAGTACAGATCTCTCACTCGCAGTATACTTCCTCAACATTTCCAAAATAAAACACCTATTTTCTTTCCTCGTTGGGTTTTTTAGTTAATGGAACAGATTTCACATAATATTACTATTATTATTATTATTATTAATATTATTATTATTATTATTATTATTATTAACTGCATTTAATCATTTAATATTCAGTGTATTAATATACGTGTTGAAAATCGCATCCTATAAAGTAATTTAATAGATATATAAATATAATAATAGTAAAGAACCCAGAATCTAATCTGCGCTAATGCTTTGCTATTAATTCAGTATTAGAAATGATTTAAATGCCCAGTCCAGTCACTTATTTCTATTTAAAATAAATACTCTAGTCGAGTATTTAGACTAACATATCCGAAATACTTCTCTTTGCACAAATACGTACATTAGCCGATAAAATACTCTAGTGTACTTCTATGATAGTTAAGGAGTAAACTGTACAATACTCAACATTTCATCAGTATGTTTATAGTAGACTTGGTAGTATATTCACTCTAGTGTACTTCACTAGTGTCTCAAATACTGTATTAAGACTAACAAAACTATTATTTCTTGTGTTCTACTCTACAAATAAGCAGATTAGCGTATAAAAATACTGTAGTGTACGTCTCTTCAAGTATTTGCGTTTGAAATATACTCCAGTGTACAGAACTGTACAAAAGTCTTATGCACATGCAAAGAAATGCTGTAGAGCAAAGATGCCTTCAAAATAATGAAATTAAATGTTTATACATTAAAAAAGAAATACAGTAAAGAGCAGTAAACAGTAGTAAATGAAGCAAAGTCAATATTTGGTGTGACCAAAAAATAAAAATACAAATAAAAATAGTAGTCTCCGGTACAATGTGTGCAGTTTTATAAGGAAATGAGCTGGTAAGTTTTATTGAGCATCTTGCAGAACCAGACACAGTTCTTCTGGACACTTTGACTTTCGCACTAAATGAAAAATCTACAACAAAGTTTGTACTAGAATAGGGGGGCTAAAACTTTTACACAGTGCTGTACTTCTACTCAAGTACTTGGTAAATAGTAAATGGGCTGCACTTATAACGCTTTTTCTTTTTTTTTTTAACATGTGTACTTATCTTCGAGTACTTACACTAGCATATCAAAAGTATTCTAGTGTACTTATCCCCAAGTAGTTAGACTAGTGCATCAAAAGTATTCTAATGTACTTATCCCCAAGTAATTAGACTAGTGCATCAAAAGTATTCTAGTGTACTTATCCCCAAGTACTTAGACTAGCATATCAAAAATACACAAGTTTACTTATCCCCAAGTACTTACACTAGCATATCAAAAGTATTCTAGTGTACTTATCCCCAAGTAGTTAGACTAGCCTATCAAAAGTATTCTAGTGTACTTATCCCCAAGTAGTTAGACTAGCCTATCAAAAGTATTCTAGTGTACTTATCCCCAAGTAGTTAGACTAGCCTATCAAAAGTATTCTAGTGTACTTATCCCCAAGTAGTTAGACTAGCCTATCAAAAGTATTCTAGTGTACTTATCCCCAAGTAGTTAGACTAGCCTATCAAAAGTATTCTAGTGTACTTATCCACAGGTACTTAGACTAGCATATCAAAAATACACAAGTGTACTTATCCCCAAGTACTTAGATTAGCATATCAAAAGTATTCTAGTGTACTTATTCCCAAGTACTTAGATTAGCATATCAAAAGTATTCTAGTGTACTTATCCCCAAGTAGTTAGACTAGCCTATCAAAAGTATTCTAGTGTACTTATCCACAGGTACTTAGACTAGCATATCAAAAGTATTCTAGTGTACTTATCCCCAAGTAGTTAGACTAGCCTATCAAAAGTATTCTAGTGTACTTATCCACAGGTACTTAGACTAGCATATCAAAAGTATTCTAGTGTACTTATCCCCAAGTAGTTAGACTAGCCTATCAAAAGTATTCTAGTGTACTTATCCCCAAGTAGTTAGACTAGCCTATCAAAAAGTATTCTAGTGTACTTATCCCCAAGTAGTTAGACTAGCCTATCAAAAGTATTCTAGTGTACTTATCCCCAAGTAGTTAGACTAGCCTATAAAAAGTATTCTAGTGTACTTATCCACAGGTACTTAGACTAGCATATCAAAAATACACAAGTGTACTTATCCCCAAGTACTTAGATTAGCATATCAAAAGTATTCTAGTGTACTTATCCCCAAGTAGTTAGACTAGCCTATCAAAAGTATTCTAGTGTACTTATCCACAGGTACTTAGACTAGCATATCAAAAGTATTCTAGTGTACTTATCCCCAAGTAGTTAGACTAGCCTATCAAAAGTATTCTAGTGTACTTATCCCCAAGTAGTTAGACTAGCCTATCAAAAGTATTCTAGTGTACTTATCCCCAAGTAGTTAGACTAGCCTATCAAAAGTATTCTAGTGTACTTATCCACAGGTACTTAGACTAGCATATCAAAAATACACAAGTGTACTTATCCCCAAGTACTTAGATTAGCATATCAAAAGTATTCTAGTGTACTTATCCCCAAGTAGTTAGACTAGCCTATCAAAAGTATTCTAGTGTACTTATCCACAGGTACTTAGACTAGCATATCAAAAATACACAAGTGTACTTATCCCCAAGTACTTAGATTAGCATATCAAAAGTATTCTAGTGTACTTATCCCCAAGTAGTTAGACTAGCCTATCAAAAGTATTCTAGTGTACTTATCCACAGGTACTTAGACTAGCATATCAAAAGTATTCTAGTGTACTTATCCCCAAGTAGTTAGACTAGCCTATCAAAAGTATTCTAGTGTACTTATCCCCAAGTAGTTAGACTAGCCTATCAAAAGTATTCTAGTGTACTTATCCCCAAGTAGTTAGACTAGCCTATCAAAAGTATTCTAGTGTACTTATCCCCAAGTAGTTAGACTAGCCTATAAAAAGTATTCTAGTGTACTTATCCACAGGTACTTAGACTAGCATATCAAAAATACACAAGTGTACTTATCCCCAAGTACTTAGATTAGCATATCAAAAGTATTCTAGTGTACTTATCCCCAAGTAGTTAGACTAGCCTATCAAAAGTATTCTAGTGTACTTATCCACAGGTACTTAGACTAGCATATCAAAAGTATTCTAGTGTACTTATCCCCAAGTAGTTAGACTAGCCTATCAAAAGTATTCTATTGTACTTATCCCCAAGTAGTTAGACTAGCCTATCAAAAGTATTCTAGTGTACTTATCCCCAAGTAGTTAGACTAGCCTATCAAAAGTATTCTAGTGTACTTATCCCCAAGTACTTATATTAGCATATCAAAAGTATTCTAGTGTACTTATCCCCAAGTACTTACACTAGCATATCAAAAGTATTCTAGTGTACTTATCCCCAAGTAGTTAGACTAGTGCATCAAAAGTATTCTAGTGTACTTATCCCCAAGTAGTTAGACTAGCATATCAAAGGTACATAAGTGTACTTATCCCCAAGTAGTTAGACTAGTGCATCAAAAGTATTCTAGTGTACTTATCCCCAAGTACTTAGATTAGCATATCAAAAGTATTCTAGTGTACTTATCCCCAAGTACTTAGATTAGCATATCAAAAGTATTCTAGTGTACTTATCCACAGGTACTTAGATTAGCATATCAAAAATACACAAGTGTACTTATCCACAGGTACTTAGATTAGCATATCAAAAGTATTCTAGTGTACTTATCCCCAAGTACTTAGATTAGCATATCAAAAATACACAAGTGTACTTATCCCCAAGTACTTAGACTAGCATATCAATAATACTCGAGTATACTTGTGTTCAATCTGTGCTTGGAATTGTATTTAATGTAACAAATTTCACATAATATTGCTAACATCACTAATAGATATAATAGATAGATATACTACCATTGTGTTGCTTTGACGTCGTTTAATTTACTGTTACATCATTTGTAGTAATATAAACGTAATGAAATCCACTCACTCATTTTAAAATTAAGATTAAAGCACACAGAGTCTAATTTCTGCTCATGTTTTACTGATAACTCTATTAATATCAGCACACACACACACACACACACACACACACACACACACACACACACACACACACACACACACACACACACACACACTCGGCCGTATCATCATCACCAGCCCAGTCCAGTCCATCTGCTTATCTTCTCTGATGTAAAATTCAGTAATTAGTATAAAATGTACGCAGAACAGACACAAACATAGTGTAAATATACCCGTGAACACATGCCCAGCTCTGTCTGTCTGTGTCTGGCTCCATATCCCATCATTTAATATAATATTCAGTATAATATTAATCACGCTGCTAATATTCTCACTGAATTTACCATATCTACTCTACAACATCATTTACTTCGGTTTGAATATTAAACAGAAGTCACTCACTCGGCCCCGCCCGTCTGTTCCGCATAATTTAATAGATTACTCTCTATTCATGCGCAGAAACATCTGTAAAACATCTGTAATGCACTCATAAAGCTAATATATGTTTTAAATAAGTAGACCTGAGTATTTAGCATACTCGAGTACTTTCCATACCCCTATACCCCCCAACTAAAAGTGCACTTCCCTTGTCACCTAGTGCACTTCTTTTCAGGTATGAATTTTAGCACGTAAAAAAGTATACTAGTGCTTTAAAAAAAAATAAAAAATACTCCAGCGTACTCCGCTTCAAGTACTCAGACTACCGTATCAGTGTAACGCTTCTCTTCTAATATACTCAGGACTTTATATGAAGCGTAACACTGTAAACATGGCTCCAAAATATACCTCACATATATACACTGGTAGTAAAGGTGGCAGTACGGCTGAGCGAAACCGGACACGACCTGAGACTCTGTCGTGAGAGACAGTGTAGCATGTGATGTCACTCAGGTGTTTAATCCCATCATAAACACGTGAGAAACAGGGGTGATGGTGATGAGATCTTCTTTTAGATTGTCTTTTATTATTGATATTGATTGACTGATTGATTGATTGATTGATATTATAAAGTGTAGTATAATCACAGCACTGTATAATATCAGTCCTTCAGTGTGTTTGACTCACTATCGTGTAATTAAATATGATATACCGTGTACAATATACAGTAAACTGCCTTAATAGTCAGTTCATTCGGACAGTTCGGTGTGATATTCAGTATTCACATAGAGTATATACAAATCTCTCTCTCTCTCTCTCTCTCCACTCTGATGCATGCTCTCTCGCCCATCCATACTCTCTCTTATATAATATTATCAGTATAACCTAGTAACCGCATGTCCTGTAAAAATAAAATAAGACAGTATTCAGTATAAAATCAATCCCGCTCGGTGTACAAATATCAGCGCACACACACACACACACACACACACACACACACACACACACACACACACACACACACACACACACACACACACACGTCACACACTGTCCTGACTGTGTTTCTAAAATTACAGTGGGATCCATATTAGTTTGCGTCTGCGCTTCATAATTCTATGTTCAACTCCGTTTCGTTTCGATCACCGTGTCAGTAAGGTGTGTGTTTGTGTGTATCTCTAGAACACGCACAACGCGTAGAATTAAATAAAATTAAAACGATGAATATACAATAGAAAAACACACACATTATAGAGCGTTCATGACGCGTTTAATTCGAGACCGAAGGTAACTCGGCACAGGATGCATCGCTCTGTGATGATGTGTAGAATTGAAATTGGTAAAAAATACAAATAAACATGTGATAGAATTATGAGGAAAAACATATCTCACACACACACACACACACACACACACACACACACACACACACACACACACACACACACATACAATATCATATAATAGTCAGTGTGGTGCGTAAATATATTTATATTTAAAATCCATTCATATTGTATTCACTCTGTTAGTGTTAATCTCTCTCTCTCTCTCTCTCTCTCTCTCTCCCTCTCTCTCTCTCTCCCTCTCTCTCTCCCTCTCTCTCTCCCTCAATCTCTCTATGTCTCTCTTTCATTCTACAATAGATTCCTTCCATCCCTAAACATACAGTATCATGCTCTCTCTCTCTCTCTCTCTCTCTGTCATCAAAATTCTATTGTACTTATTTAATCATGTATTTAATCTCAGTTCAATCTAATCATCCCTCCATCCCTCCATCCCTCCATCCCGTACAGTACAGCACTCGTCCGTCCCTACCTGGCAGCGCGGCGTCTCCTCCCGTGTGTCTCTCCCGACCGTGGAGATGGAGGACGAGGATGGACAGATCGGACGTGGAGGAGGAGGAGGAGGAGGAAGAGGAGGAGGACACAAGCGTCTCTGTCCCAAACGACAAACACAATGAAAGCCACCGCTCGCACTCGTTCTTCTACATCCACACCCGCCGAGAGCTCTGAAAGCCTGCGCTCCGTCTCTCCTCTATCACTCCCTCCCTCTCTCTCTCTCTCACTCGCACACTCACTCTGAGCATCACTCACACTCCAGCATCCCGCCCACCCACACCAATCCCCCGCCCTCTCCCTCCATCCCTTCCTCCATCCCTCCCTCTTTTCCTGCATCTCTCTCTCTCCCTCAGTCGCTCACACCACTCGAACACATGCTCCCTCCCTCCCTCTCTCTCCCTCTCTCTCTCTCTACTGACACATGCTCCCTCGCTCATCATCTATCGCACCCTATATCTCATTCTCTCTCTCTCTCTCTCTCGCTCTCTCTCTCTCTCTCTCTCTCTCTCTCTCTCTCTCTCTCTCTCTATCTATCTATCTATCTCTCAGGAGAGTCACTCACCCACATCATCCTGCTTTTCTGCTTTATAGGGGGCTGTAAACACACACACACACACACACACACACACACAGACACACACACACACACACACACACACACACACACACACACACACACACACACACGTGGTGTTCTAAAAGCCCCTCCCCCAAACGTTTTTTTTCTCTCTACTTCCTCATGTTTTGTTTATTTTCTCTCCGTCTCTCTATCCTTCTCATTTTCCCTCTTTCTCTCTCTCTTCCTCCTTCTTTACAGTCCTCCTATTTCTTCTCTCCTCTCTCCTTGCATCTCTCCTTTCTCTCTCTCTCTCTCTCTCCATCACTGTATCCTTTGTTTCCCTCTGTCTCTCTGTCTCTCGTTTTTCTTCTCCATCTCTCTCTTTCTCTACACCCCTCCTTCATCCTCTCTCTCCATTCTCCGGTATCACACCTTTCACCTTTCTCTCCATCATCTATCAGTCTGTTTCCTTCTCTCCATCACCATCCTTCTATCTCTCCTCACTTTTTCCATCTTCCTCTCTCTCTCTCTATCTCTCCTGCTCTCTCTTCCTCCCTCCTCTTTTGTTTTCTCCCTCCATCATGGCATCTATCTTTTTTTTTTGTTTGTCTGTCTTATTTTACATCTTTGTCACTTCATATGTCTTTTCCTCATGTTTTTCTCCCTCCAACTCCCTTACTCTCTCTCTCTCTCTCTCTCTCTCTCTCTCTCTTACTCTCTCTCTCTTACTCTCTCTCTCTCTCTTTCTCTCTCTCTCTCTCTCCCCTCAGGCTCATCTTTGCTCTTCACTCTTTCTCATTCCTTCTGTCCATCATTATACCTTTTCATTGCTGTTTCTCCTTCTTTTTCTTTCTCACTCTTTCTCTTTACCTCTAACTCTCTCTCTCTCTCTCTCTCTCTCTCTCTCTTTCACTTGACCTCTTCTTCTATTTACCTTCATTTTTCTCTCCCCGTCACACCATCTCTCGTTCTACATCTATCCGTTTACTCCTTTCGGTTTCTCTTATTTTTTTTACTAGCTCGCTAACATGAGTGAACCTGACAGGAACGTTAAGTCATATTCATAAACATTCGCAATCTGTGCGCTAGTCAGCTAGCTAACACGAGCTAACGAGGACAGGATTTCGCTAACACGAGCTAACGAGGACAGGATTTCGCTAACACGAGCTAACGAGGACAGGATTTCGCTAACACGAGCTAACCTAGACGCTGTTTCTGTATTTCTCTGTTACTATTTGGGGATAAATCACTAACTGTTTTTGTGATTAGTGACGTTTAAACAAAGCTGGATATTTTGGGTTCAGTTTGTGTGTAGACTCTGTATCGGATCTCTGTATTGATCAGCGATGGCTCTGAACAAATAGAGCAGCCTTCAAGGTCATGACCTTCACATACACACAAGGGAAAGAGGGGGATGGGGAGCAGAACACACACACACACACACACACACACACACACATACACACTGTATGTAGGCATTCTCATTCACTCTGGGTGGTCGAGTGTGTGTGTGTGTGTGTGTGTGTGTGTGTGTGTGTGTGTGTGTGTGTGTGTGTGAGGAATTATTAGCGCCTTTATGACCATCTGTGCTTATCACACACAGTGCCAACTACCTACAGCTGGAGTTGATTTATAACAGCGTGTACATTAGCGTATACACACTCTCACACTCGCTGTTTATCAGGTTCAATTCAATAACATATTCATGTGAATTTGTTCAGTATTACACATTACACTGCTAACACACCGTGTTGATGTTTGTTTTATTTATTTATTTATTTTTTTGCTATATGTTAAGGCCAGGTAGCTTCAAATCAGAAGCCATTAGCATTCATATTTCACTGATTTTGTTAGCCAGATAGCTAAGATGAGCTATTTGACGGGATTTTTAATTCATATCCATAAATCGTTCCTGCTAACAGTAGCTTGCTAACATAACCTAACCTGAGAGGATTTTTAAGTCATATTTACTCGTATTCATAATTTTTTTATTTATTTATTTTTTTTCTACTGCTAACGGTAACTAGCTAGGTAAAAATGAAGCTACCCTGATGATATTTCTGGCTACCATGAGCTAACCTGACCGGAGTATTGACTGAAGTTGAGAGAATTCCAGAATATTGTATGTCATATTAACAAATATTTATAATCTTTACTGTTAACTGACAGGATTTTATATGATATTCATAAATATTCATAATCTGCACACTAGTCAAATAGCTAACATGTTTACATCTGAGGCTAGCTAAATTAAATTTCATTATTCTGTGCACCCCTGTATATATGATGACAATAAAGTTGAATTTAATTAAACTGACAGAATTTCATTAACATGAGCTAACCTGACAGGATTTCACTCTCTAACATGAGCTAACCTGACAGGATTTCACTCTCTAACATGAGCTAACCTGACAGGATTTCACTAGCATGAGCTAACCTGACAGGATTTCACTAGCATGAGCTAACCTGACAGGATTTCACTCTCTAACATGAGCTAACCTGACAGGATTTCGCTAGCATGAGCTAACCTGACAGGATTTCACTAGCATGAGCTAACCTGACAGGAATTCACTCTCTAACATGAGCTAACCTGACAGGATTTTGCTAGCATGAGCTAACCTGACAGGATTTCGCTAGCATGAGCTAACCTGACAGGATTTCGCTAGCATGAGCTAACCTGACAGGATTTCGCTAGCATGAGCTAACCTGACAGGATTTCACTAACATCCTTCAGCATCTCCCTAAAAATACAACTTTAAAAACAGTTACATATTCATGTTTTTAAGACTTTTTAAAATAAAAAAACAACAGCATTCTACTTTCAAAATTTCATTGTTACATAATGTTTACATATTCTTTATCATTTTAAATCATTAATAGTTTTTCATATTTATTCTCTATTATTCAACCATGCTATAGTGTCACTGAATTCAAATAGTACCAAGACAGGAGGGCGGTAGGACCTGGGGGAGACTTCTGCTGCTCTAATACAGCTGTAATGTTGCCTTGTTCTACTAAAGCCAAAGTAGAATGTGTATCATCAGTCGACAACTAAATTAAAAGCTTGCTAAGATAAACATTAAGCCTTATTAGAATAAAATTGTAAAAATACAGCTAACTATCAAGTTTTTACCTGCTTTTTACCTGTTTGTTAGCTAGCCTGATGCAAAGCTACAGTATATATAATGCTAATGTTAACTAGCTGATAGCTATTTTAGAGAAATTCTACAGCACAATGGCTTAATGAATGGTTTGATGAGGATGAAAATGATGTAAATGTCATGCTGTGGCCTTCACAGTCGTGAGTGATGTGTTAGACAGCGCTCTGCACCATCACCACAACACCACCTGAGGGAAGAATGGTTCTCCATCACTTTAGTACAGTTTACAATCTGTGCTGAGGTGCACTGTAGCTGCTCTTATGCTGATTCGTTGGCCTTAAAGAGAATCTGAAGTACTGCAATGTTTCTTTATTATTTTTCTTTCGCCTCATGTTATTTTCATATCTGTAATAAACATTCACTAAAGAACATTGTTATTACTTTTCCACTGATCACCAAGACTTACAACACTTAGAGCTGGTTCTCCTTATCTACACACACACACACTTTACGTGCCTCAGGGGGGTAAAGTAAAGCCTCTCTATTTAGAAAATGGCTGCTACACAATTCGCTGTACAATAATACTCAGTGTGCCGCTGTCCAACCCTGCGCTAATGCATCTTTACAGGGCTGAAATAACAGAAGACGATTTAAAAAGCTTTCAGCCTGAGCTCAAGTCATGACGGCCATTTTCCTAAAACAGGTAGCTGATGATTACACAGAGTGCGTTCAGTACGGTGCATGCACAGGAGTTTCTGCTATTCAGCTGAAAATGACTCTTCACCTGCTGTGTGGAAATGGCCAGCAAAGATGATCTCCATTTACTGAATGTGCCTGAATAGTTCTGTGATATAAGCAATGCACTAACCTTTATTGTCTGATCTCAGGATAGAAAATACCCCAGTAGCAAGGTAAGTAAGTAAGTAACAGTGCCAGAATAAAAATGACTGGTAAACTACATAGTATCTGATCTTGAATAATGCCTGGTAAACTACATAGTGTCTGATCTCAGGATGAAAATGACTGGTAAAATATATAGTGTCTGATCTTGGAATAATAATGACTGGTAAACTACATAGTGTCTGATCTCAGGATGAAAATGACTGGTTAAATATATAGTGTCTGATATTGGAATAAAATGACTGGCAAACTACATAGTGTCTGATCCCAGGATGAAAAAATGACTGGCAAACTACATAGTGTCTGATCTTAGGATGAAAAAATGACTGGCAAACTACATAGTGTCTGATCTCAGGATGACAAAAATGACTGGTAAACTACACAGTGTTTGATCTCAGGACGGAAATGACTGGCAAATTACATAGTATCTGATCTCAGGATGAAAATGACGTAAACTACATAGTGTCTGATCTTGGAATAAAAATGACTGGCAAACTACATAGTGTCTGATCTCAGGATGAAAAAATGACTGGCAAATTGCATAGTGTCTGATCTCAGGATGAAAAAAATGACTGGTTAAATATGTAGTGTCTGATCTTGTAATAATAATGACTGGTAAACTACATAGTTTCTGATCTTTGAATAAAAATGACTTGTAAACTATATAATGTCTGATCTTGTGATAAAAATGACTGGTAAATAACAGAGTCTGAGTTCTTGTGATAAGAACTGCTCTCTGTCTGATCTAAGGTTGTCAAAATTTTTTCTGATCAAGACATTTAGTGTCAGATATCAGAATCAGGTCCTCTAGTAGTCCTCTGATTTAGACTGTTCTCTAGTTTGTAGCATTTAACATTTCTCTTGTAATATTTCATTCTGAGCTTCACGTTTTATTGAAGTTGGTCCAGAATCTGACTTCAGATTAGACAGTTTGTTAGTAGATACAATTACTCAGCACCTGGTTTAGGCTGGAAGACACGCTTGAAGGTAAATGACTGTCAGATATATAAATAGTTCTGTCTGATTACAGGTTAGAAAATTGTCAGGTAATTAGACTCTCTTGATAACCATGTCTGATCTAAGTTAAATAATTAGATTTTTAGATAACTATTTATTTTAGTTTAATAGATAAGTCAGTTTCAATTTAGATTTGGCAGATCTATAATAGTTGTCTGGTTTTCTAGAGTCTGATCACGGGATAGTCTGCTCTTTGTTAGTCTGATTTTTGGCAGTCTCAAGGCAGAAGTCCTGGGCTATTTATTATCTGATAAGTTGGAACATTCTGTGGTAGGTAAACCAGTGTCTAATCTCAGTAGAGGTTCAGGAGCTAGCAAGACTAACCTAAGTAAAAGCTAGCCTATCAAGTCAAAGCTAACATAGCGAACATAGCTACTGTGTTGCTATATGGATCCTGATATAGTTATTTGGTGTGACATCCAAGTCTCAGACAGAGGGCTGTCAATCAAGTGTGTTCATTAGAATATTAGGCCATGCCAATTAGAACTGTTCTTCTATAGAGTGTATGTTTGCTGTATGTTTGGTGCAGAATAAATTTGGGACCAACCAGATGCCTCCCTCCCTGTATTGCATGATGGATAAGCATCTGCCTGCACTTCTCAGCATTGAGGAGACCATTAATTCTGAACAAATCCCCAACTCCATTTGAAGAAATGCAGCCCCAAACTTGTAAGGAACCTCCACCATGCCTCACTGTTGCCTGCAGACACTCATTCATGTAACGCTCTCCAGCCCTTCAGCAATCAAACTGCCTTCTGCTACAGCCAAATGTCAAATTTTCACTAATCAATCCTGAGCACCTGCTGCCATTTTTCTGCACCACAGTTCCTGTGTTTTCGTGCATAGTTGAGTCACTTGGCCTTTTGGCTGCAAGTCTTCCATGAAGGCCACTTCTGCCCAGACTTCTCCGGACAGTAGATGGGTGTACCAGGGTCCCACTGGTTTCCGCCAGGTCTGAGCTGATTGCACTGCTGGACATCTTCCAATTGCGAAGGGAAGTAAGCCTGATGTGTCTTTCATCTGCTGCAGAAGGTTTCCTTGGCCGACCACTGCGTCTAACAACGTTGCCTGTTTCTTAATGCTTCTTCAAAAGAGCTTGGACAGCACATCTGGAAACCCCTGTCTACCTTGAAATTTCTGCCTGGGAGAGACCTTGCTGATGCAGTATAACTACCTTCTGTCTTATTGCTGTGCTCAGTCCTGCCATGGTGTATGACTTTTGTATGTCTTTTGTATGAGTTTTTGACTTCAGCAACCTCACCTTGTTAGAGTTTGGCTGTTTCTCGCCCAGTTTTATTCCTCCTACACAGCTGTTTCTGTTTCAGTTAATGATTGTGTTTCAACCTACATATTGAATTGATGATCATTAGCACCTGTTTGGTATAAATGCTTAATCATACACCTGACTATATGCCTACAAAATCCCTGACTTTGTACAAGTGTACCTTGTAGAAGAAGAGGACACTCAGCAAAATTGATGCTGTTTTGAAGGTAAAGGGTGGTCACACCAAATATTGATTTGATGTTGATTTTTCTTCTGTTCAGTCACTTTGCATGTTGTTAATTGACAAATATAAACTAATGACATGTCTATTTTTGAACGCATTCTTACTTTACAGCATTTTTCACACCTGTCTAAAACTTTTACACAGTACTATATTTATTTGACAGAATATATATTTATATTTTCCCAGAATTTGCCTTTGCGCTCTTTATATTTGGTGACTTAAGAGATTCTGAATTTAAATTAAATTGAACTGATCATGCGTTTAATGTGTTCTTTCCTCTTCTGACAGTCAGTGGGATTTGTTCCAGAAGCTTCCGTGGCTCAATCTTTAGGACAAAATCGGCAACTTTTTTAGTGCACAGTCGATGCACTTTTTTGAAAGATTGTCAGCTGAAGTATTGTTAATCCTCGATTACCAGACACACCAGAGCCACAGGAGCATCGCATCAGCTGAAGAAGAAGAAAACATGAAGAACAGAGCTTTTAGCCACTGGAATCATAAAGTAAACTACAGTCCAGAGGGATGTACGAGTCCAAGAGAGACAGAAGGAGGACAGAGAAAGAGAGAGAGAGAGAGAGAGAGAGAGAGAGAGAGAGAGAGAGAGAAGGGAATTGAGGGACAGGGGCATGATGATGATGAAAGTCAGTCTTCAGAAGAAGAGGACACTCTCAGCAAAATAAAAGGTCGAGAGCTCTTCACGCTCGAACAGAGAGAGATATTAGAGTGAATGCTGCTGAATTTATCCTGGTGATCCCGGTTTACAAAAACACACACACACACACACACACACACACACACACACACACACACACACACACACAGCATTTATACCATACACATCAGTATGTGTCTAGTAGCTACTCAAAAACATAGCTATAACAGATAATAACTAATAACTATAATTAACTAGCTGTATAAGCTGGCTACATAAGCTGGGATATTTGACTTTATAATAATATATCCCAGTAAATTACATCACAACATAAAAAAGCTAACCCAAGGAGAAAAGCTAACCTGGCAAACCTGATCTGGTAAGTAAAAGCAAACCTTTTGAGGGAAAGGTAACCTGGCAAGTAAAATTGAACCTAGCGAGCAAAAGCTAACTCGTTAAAAGTGAAAGTGAAAGCTAACTTAGCAAGTAAAATCTCAACTAGCGAGTAAAATCAAACTTAGTGAGTGAAAGCTAACTTAGTGAGTACAATAAAACTTAGCGAGTGAATGATAACCTAGAGAGTGAAAACTAAGCTAGCAAAAGTAAAACCTCTCTGTTATATAAATATCGATGATATTTGTGAGACTATCGTAGATATCATCGATATTTATATAACACAGAAGTCCTTCTAGCAAAGTTTGTCCACTCTGCGCCCATCTTGGCCACACCCCTGGATGGTTATTTTGAGTCATACAAGAACATGATCCTTCCTAAATGACATAAGCGAGAAGAAGAACTAACATTAAATGTAACTATAAATGGATAAAAAGCATGGTGTGTCGTTCTTTAATTTACATTTGTAATTGTTGGTGACTTGTTGTGGTATAAGAGGAATAAACCACTGGGTGGCGTGCTGTTATAGGAAAATAATCAACTTTGGGGTGGTAACACCAATTTAACACTCTCAGCTTCATGGTGTGTGTCATGGTGTGTGTGTGTGTGTGTGTGTGTCCTAATTAGCACTGATGGTTTAATTACAGATCCCATTCTCCAGCAGCACCAACCTGCCAGGATCCACGGAAACATCTTCATCTCCAAAACACCCCCCAGCCCCCTCACTCTCTCCCCCTCTCTCTCTCTCTCTCTCTCTCTCTCTCTCTCTCTCTCTCTGGTGATCTTTTCATTCTCACCCAGGGTTAAATCTCTCCATTTTTAATCTGAGTTCTTTTTTCCTTTTCATCTCTTCTCTCCCCTCATCTTTTTTCTTCTCTCTTCCTGTTTTTCCTCCATGTTTTAATCCAACCATCTCTCTCCTCTGTTTTGTCCCATAGTCTTTTGACTGTATCCCTCCTTAAATATTCATTTGTCTCTTTTTCCACCTCTCTATTTATCCTTTCTTGTCTTTTCCCCCCTCCACTCTTTACCACTCTTTATCTCCTCTCTCTCTCTCTCTCTCTCTCGCTCTTTCTCTCTCTCTCTCTCACTCTCTCTCGGTCTCTCTCACTTCCAGTTGACTGGATTGGTCTCACTGGTCTAAATTTAGCCATCGTCTTTTCGCTTTTAGCCAATGATGTTTTTTATTGAGAGTTCTCTCTCTCTCTCTCTCTCTCTCTCTCTCTCTCTCTCTCTCATACTGTAAGGTTTAATGTAACACTGTATATAATAAAATAGTATAAGATTAATACGAGCATATAAACTAATATATCTATATCTACATTATTTAAATATATACAATAAGCCTCTCATTCACTCCATCTATCCCTCTATCCAACTGTACACCCATTTATCTATGCATCTACCCATCCATCCACTCATCTATTCCTCTCATCAGTCCATCCACCCACCCATCCATCCATCCATCCACACCTCTCATCTATCCCCCTAACCATCAATCTATCCATCCATCCATCCATCCATCCATCAGTCCTCCACTCCATTTATCCCTCCATCTACCTTCACATCTATCTCCATTCATAAATGCATCTACCAATGCATCTATCCATCAATCCATCCAACCATCCCTCCACCCACACTTACATCTATTTACACCCATCTATGCATCCACCCATCCAATCGATCATCCATCTATCCATCTCTCCTTCACCCCATCTATTTCTAAATAGCCATTCAATCAGCTCTCAGTCTAGCCATACATCCAATTATCTGTTGATCTCTCCATCCATTGATTCATACATCTTTCCATCCTTACATCAGTTATACCCACCCATTCATGTATAATTGCTGAATCCATACATACCTCAATTCATCAATCCATTTTCCATCCTCCATCCAGCTATACATCATCCCATTCATCCCTACATTGATTCCATACATCTATCCATCCATCCATCCATCCATACCACACACCTATCCCTACATCCATATAATTATGTTTCCCTCCACCAATTCCTTTATCCATATATACATCCGTTAATCCATCCATCCTTCCCTCCGTCCAACTATATATCCCTCCATCCATCCTTTTCTTAATTTGATACATCAATACCATCCATTCATCCCCAATCCATATATACAGGTGCATCTCAATAAATTAGAATGTCGTGGAAAAGTTCATTTATTTCAGTAATTCAACTCAAATTGTGAAACTCGTGTATTAAATAAATTCAATGCACACAGACTGAAGTAGTTTAAGTCTTTGGTTCTTTTAATTGTGATGATTTTGGCTCACATTTAACAAAAACCCACCAATTCACTATCTCAACAAATTAGAATATGGTGACATGCCAATCAGCTAATCAACTCAAAACACCTGCAAAGGTTTCCTGAGCCTTCAAAATGGTCTCTCAGTTTGGTTCACTAGGTAAGCCACAAACATTCATTGCCAAAGAAGCTGGCTGTTCACAGAGTGCTGTATCCAAGCATGTTAACAGAAAGTTGAGTGGAAGGAAAAAGTGTGGAAGAAAAAGATGCACAACCAACCGAGAGAACCGCAGCCTTATGAGGATTGTCAAGCAAAATCGATTCAAGAATTTGAGTGAACTTCACAAGGAATGGACTGAGGCTGGGGTCAAGGCATCAAGAGCCACCACACACAGACGTGTCAAGGAATTTGGCTACAGTTGTCGTATTCCTCTTGTTAAGCCACTCCTGAACCACAGACAACGTCAGAGGTATCTTACCTGGGCTAAGGAGAAGAAGAACTGGACTATTGCCCAATGGTCCAAAGTCCTCTTTTCAGATGAGAGCAAGTTTTGTATTTCATTTGGAAACCAAGGTCCTAGAGTCTGGAGGAAGGGTGGAGAAGCTCATAGCCCAAGTTGCTTGAAGTCCAGTGTTAAGTTTCCACAGTCTGTGATGATTTGGGGTGCAATGTCATCTGCTGGTGTTGGTCCATTGTGTTTTTTGAAAACCAAAGTCACTGCACCCGTTTACCAAGAAATTTTGGAGCACTTCATGCTTCCTTCTGCTGACCAGCTTTTTGAAGATACTGATTTCATTTTCCAGCAGGATTTGGCACCTGCCCACACTGCCAAAAGCACCAAAAGTTGGTTAAATGACCATGGTGTTGGTGTGCTTGACTGGCCAGCAAACTCACCAGACCTGAACCCCATAGAGAATCTATGGGGTATTGTCAAGAGGAAAATGAGAAACAAGAGACCAAAAAATGCAGATGAGCTGAAGGCCACTGTCAAAGAAACCTGGGCTTCCATACCACCTCAGCAGTGCCACAAACTGATCACCTCCATGCCACGCCGAATTGAGTCAGTAATTAAAGCAAAAGGAGCCCCTACCAAGTATTGAGTACATGTACAGTAAATGAACATACTTTCCAGAAGGCCAACAATTCACTAAAAATGTTTTTTTTTTATTGGTCTTATGAAGTATTCTAATTTGTTGAGATAGTGAATTGGTGGGTTTTTGTTAAATGTGAGCCAAAATCATCACAATTAAAAGAACCAAAGACTTAAACTACTTCAGTCTGTGTGCATTGAATTTATTTAATACACGAGTTTCACAATTTGAGTTGAATTACTGAAATAAATGAACTTTTCCACGACATTCTAATTTATTGAGATGCACCTGTACTTCTATCCTTATGTCAATTGCCAGTTCCTTTATGTAGCCATTCCCCAGACAGCCTTCTATCAGTCAACGCCCCCATCTGTTTACTCCATCCATCCATCCATCCATCCATCCCTTCCCTTGTTGACTATGGACAGCTGTCACTCTGTAAAATCAGGACACTACGTAATGTTCTAAGAGAAGATTTGAAGCCCAAATCCAAAACAGATGATAAAGCCTGGAGCTAAATACAAACATTCACTCTTTTCTTCACTACATAGGGACCCTTAGTGTGATTTGGAATTTGTCCAGTGTCAGGTCACAGCCTGTCTGCATCAGACTGACCTAATTATCACTCTCAAGGTGTTCATACATCTATATATTTGTGTGTGTGTGTGTGTGTGTGTGTGAGAAAGGCCCCTGGGACCAGGTCCACTTTGTAGAATGAGTTGAGGATTAGACCGGATTTGGACAACACTCATTAGCCTCGGGTGTTGAGGGTCTGAAATTAAATTATCACACACACACACACACACACACACACACACACACACACACACACACACACATACACACACACACACAAGATGAATCCATCACCTAGCAACACAATCACAACACTGCAGTGGTTGTGTCAAAATCAGCCTTGTCTTGTTCTTGTAGGGTCGTGATGTCACACACAAACTCTTTTCCACACACACACACACACACACACACACACACACACACACACACACACACACACACACACACACACACACACACACACACACACACACACACACACACACACACAGAGAGAGAGAGAGAGAGAGAGAGAGAGAGAGAGAGAGAGAGAGAAACAGATATGCATGTGGGAGGAGTGGGAGAAGAACAATGCCATCTTTCAGGTCCAACAAAACTCCCACTTTTATTACACACACACTCACACACACGCACACACGCACGCACACACGCACACACACGCACGCACACACACACCCTCCATCCTTACTTCCGTCTATCTATCCATCATCCATCCATGCATCCCTCTGTCCGTCCATGTACTGTATCTGTCCATCCATTTTTCTCTTCCTTTAGTCAGTAAGTTCTCCTTCACCGCGACCTCCATTCAAAAAAAGAAATGAGGAAAAGACGAGTAGAGTCTATATGATGTGCAGTAATAGGAACAGACGTCCATTAATTACGCGTAATTGTTGTGAGCTGAGGGGACACGAGACGAGAAACGACACGCTGTAATTAATCTTGAGTACGGTGAAAAGTCTGAGCGCACCACTCAAAACTGTTCTTATTCTGTCACTTAGAAAAAAATTAATTGTGCTTTTGTCAGATCAAGAGGAGTGAGAGACAGGGAAAGAGAAAAGAGTAAAAAGACAAAGAAAGAGAGGTGTTTGAGTAAATGCTAGTACGGAAGAGACAGATAAAATGATAGTATGTGAGGGTTGGTGTGCTAGTACTCTGTAGTGGTAAGTGGTAGAAGTTTGCTATGCTGATACTCAAGAGAAGAAGAAGAAGAGTTTGTTACATATACATTGCAGTCAAATTCTTTTGCATTGGGGTCAGAGCAATGACACAGCACCCCTGGGGCAGACAGGATTGGGGTCAGAACCACGATACAGCACCCCTGGGGCAGAGAGTGTTAACGGCCTTGCTCAGGGGCCCAACAGCTTGGCAGGGCTGGGGCTTGAACCCCCGACCTTCTGATCAATAACCCAGAGCCTTAACCATTGATCCACCACTGCCCCAAGTGGTAGAGATGTGAGAGTAAATACTATCAAGTACTAATACATGACAGTTGGAGTGAATGCTGTTACTCGAGGGTTAGTGCAAGTGCTAGTACTTGAACATTCAAATATCTGAGTTTCATAGCTGAATAACTTCTTCAGTAGGTTTGATCATTTGCCATCAACTCACTCACCTCACACCTTGTCCCACTCTGTCGCACTCTCTGCAGCACCTCCTCTCCTCCCCCAGATCTGTCCACCACACCTGAGCAGGTGAGGAGGGAACTGATAAAACGACATGCAGGAAAAGCACCAGGCCCTGATGTTATCAGAGATAAAGGATGTGTGAAGTC
>CM042538.1:32737899-32845399 GCA_023630585.1 Cranoglanis bouderius
TAACTCTACATTCCCATAACTCTACATTCCCATAACTCTACATTCCCATAACTCTACATTCCCATAACTCTACATTCCCATAACTCTACATTCCCATAACTCTACATTCCTAGTGCTCTATGTTCCCATAACTATACATTCCCATAACTCTGCATTCCCAGTGCTCTATGTTCCCATAACTCTACATTCCCAGTGCTCTGTGTTCCCATAACTCTACATTTCCAGTGCCCTATGTTCCCATAACTCTAAATTCCCAGTGCCCTATGTTCCCATAACTCTACATTCCCAGTGCCCTATGTTCCCATAACTCTACATTCCCAGTGCCCTATGTTCCCATAACTCTAAATTCCCAGTGCCCTATGTTCCCACAACTCTAAATTCCCATAACTCTACATTCCCAGTGCCCTATGTTCCCATAACTCTAATTTCCCAGTGCCCTATGTTCCCATAACTCTAAATTCCTATAACTCTACATTCCCAGTGCCCTATGTTCCCATAACTCTACATTCCCAGTGCCCTATGTTCCCATAACTCTACATTCCCAGTGCCCTATGTCTGCCACATCCAATGATCCTTTATTTAATTTTTTTTGTTTCCATTTCCCTACATTCCCTATGTTTTAGCTCTGTGTTCCTGTTTCCTGTCGATCGTCTGAACAATCAGAGCTAATCCTCAGCTCATAGCGGCTTAGAGCTTCTTCTCGTAAAGTAAAATTAGAGTTTAACGTGCGATGAATACGAGATTCAAAGAACGTTTTAACAAAATGTCCTTGTCACATTTTTTCCCCATCGAACACCGCAGCTCAAATTTATTCTGTCCCCTGCTCGTCATATTTCAGCACGGCGTTTTTGTATCTTCGCAGGAAGACGAATCAATATTTCATTAGTCGAACTCTTCAACGCATGAAGGAGAGAGGAGACGCTCAGACTCGCAAATCTTCTTATTTTCCTCTTTCACACCCCAAGACAGTGTACACAAGGGTATGTGTTTGGTCATGTGAAAAAGGACGGAGAAATGGTGTGTGTGTGTGTGTGTGTGTGTGTGTGTGTGTGTGTGTGTGTGTGTGAGAAGACAAAAAGAGAAAGAAATTGGCCTGATGTACTGAAAGAACACGATTATATAAATGTATATCAGTGTAGTGGAATAGGTATTGATTTCCTGCAGGGTTGTGCATGTTGTTTGCTGTGTGTGTGTGTGTGTGTGTGTGTGTGTGTGTGTGTGTGTGTGTGTGTGTGTGTGTGTGTGTGTGTGTGTGTGTGTGTGTGTGTGTGTGTGTGTGTGTGTGTGTGTGTGTGTGTGTGTGTGTGTGTGTGTGTGTGTGTGTGTGTGACATAACCGAGTGACAGCCAAAGCGAGGATGAAAGCTGTGCAGGTGTTGGGCAATGAATGGCTGAGGCAACTCTCCAGCCTTTGGCATTTCTAATGAATCTGTGTGTATATGTGTGTGTGTGTGTGTGTGTGTGTGTGTGTGTGTGTGTGTGTGTGTTGAGTCTTTGAAGCCAGAGAACAGAGACTAACCTTTAACTCAATGGCGCCTGCCGCTGGAATTCCCTCTCGCTCCTATCGATGGCAAGTTGTGCTTCTGATCTGGAAGACAGAGGGCAGAGGTTAAAACACCTTCAGCCTTGTGTCCCAAACCATACCATGTTCACTAGATAGTGTTCACTAGATCTAGTCATTTAAAGAGTACTAAGTGCACTGATTAAAATAAAAGTAACTTACCCTACAAACGAGGTCCAGGATATAGAGTAAGGAGCGGGGAACCATTTTTATGCAAATAAATAACAACAACTCCACAAATAAACACAAAGTGATTCACAAATAAATACTGGAACCTCGCATGTTTATTTGTGGAAAGACCTGCATTTACCCCTGTATGGGTGTGATGGTCTCATATTTCCCATTATTCCCTAGTGTACAATTGTCTTTGCCCCTTATTTCCATGAATCCCCAGACAACTATTGTCCCCTGTCTCCCACGGTTCCTCTAGACTACACTCTTTCCCTAGTTTTCCGCTGCAATCCCCTGGTGTCCATGTCCTCTAGTGCCCAGTGTTTCCCTGGTGGTTTGGGACAGAGCCTGTGAGCTAATGTGCGATTGGCTTACTGATGAACATTCAACCGGAGCTTATAAGAACTTAAATTATTATGTATGAATTGGAAAATTTTAAAACAGAAATTCACAGAAACAACATGATGAATCTTGCGAGTCCTGAGGTTCTAAAAAGCCTCTTTTTTTGGCTCAGAATGAAGATTTCCCAAGCGATCGCCAACTCCAAACACAAGCATCAAAAGAAAACACCCAGAAGAACCAGTGTCATTTCCTTGTGTTGGTTTTCCCATCAGCTCAGTAATCTCCATCTGTCTCTCTCTCTCTCTCTCTCTCTCTCTCTAGTGAGAGCAGGGAAATATTGAGTGTTGTCTTGGATGTCATGCTAAGTAGTAACGCTTTAAATCCAGGACAGAGGTCAGAAATTGATAATCAAATCCATATCAAGATCTTTGTGTGCTGATGTACACCACAGCGCTGCTGAACCCTGGATTCTGATTGGTCAGAAGGTGTTTGGTTTTCTATAAAAGCAGCTCTGACAGCAGCGAAGGTTTACATTAATGCGCTTGTTCTAATACGTTAACGTTTCTATAGTAACAGCTCACTCACAGGCGCGTGTACAGCATACGCTCCATATAAACGGATTAAAAAAACGTGTGTAATTGCTGATGTATTGAAGTTTTCTGTAAAGAGACGTCTGTAACTTTAAGTTTTCCGACATCGAAGGAGTTTACGCTTCTTTGCGGTTTCTCGTCGACAAGCTGCATTTTTTTTTGTCTTATTAACTTCAAGAGAGAGAATACAGAGAGGCTGGTGATGGAATGACTGTTTATAGCTGCTACAACGTAAGAGAGAACAGGAACTAACTTGTTTGAAGGCTGTTTCACATTAAATGTAACTATAAATGGACAAAAAGCATGATGTGTCATTTTTTAAACTGTGCTGGTGTACAAGGTGTAACACACTTGTGGGACGTGCTGTTATAGGAAAATAATCATCGTCAGGGTGGTAACAGTAACTTTGCTTCATTACACCTCCCCGTCGTTGATTACTTTCCTATAACAACACACCCTGTTGTGTTTTATTCCTTACACATTGGCCACGCCCCCTGACTTCCGACAAGCTAACCAGCTTTGTAATTGAGATGGAAATAGTGCATGAATCTTGTCATGAAACAAGTTGTCACTTGTCACCGACTTTATTTTATTTACCGTAACACTTCAGACGAATCCTGTATTAATAATGCATTATAATTTTTATGATCTTGTTATATAGCGTAATTAATACTGACATAAGCATGCATGAATGCTCATATGTAGTCATAGTTAAATACATAAATGTCAGGCTACATAACACATTATAACATCTGTTTCTACTGCACGGACTGGGGTTGAAAATTTGAAGTCATAGGCAAAAATCTAGGAGTGCGTTAACTTTTTGTGCCCTGAGGGATTTCTGTTTACTTTGCCAGCTGACAGTTTTATATTTACAGTATAAAGTCATATAAATGCAGAGTTTCGGTTTTCATTTGGCACGAAGTATCAAAGTTATGAGAGTGAGAAAGGTTATAAACTTTTATTAGACTCAGATCAGCACACAAAGCTGTTTTGAGACTTTCTGTTCCCGAGTTTTCAAACTACCTCCTATCACAGCCTGGAAATCTTCCATATAACCACAGCGCTCTCCTAAACTCAAAATGAAAAACGAGAATGTGAATCGGGGTTATCGATAAACTCTGCAGCTGACTGGAGGAGAGAAGAAGAAGAGAGTGAGAGTGTGTTTATTTTCCTCTGTCGCTTTGATGCACAGATTAAAAGCTATTGCTTCCGCCTGACAGGTGTGGAAACGGAAAAAAAACAAAATGTGGACAGGCGATTTATTCACTCGCATATGAAAAGCTTGGCGTTTTATAAATGACTGCGAAACACAGTGCCACAACAGATAACGCCGAGACTGAAAGCGTGAGGGATGATAACGCAGAGCACGTAGCGCTATACTGGTGGTGTTACGCTGTCGTCATGCTCATGTCCAAGACAAATATCACTTGCTGAATAATATCTTTATATCTAGTACAGATTTCTAGAGTACTAGACTCCATAACATGACAGAAACCAACACGGCTAGATCACTGTTCTACTGGACATTCACACTGTGTGACATATAGCTCGTTAACTTGTTAGTTAATGAGGTTAAGTGGACAGCTAGCAAGCTAACACAGGGACTGCAGTCTGATTGTTCACAGATTATTGATGGAAATCAATGGGTTGATCGGTAACAGTACCACTAGAATCAGGAACTGTGCTCTGATTAGTTAGAGCAGAGCTTTGATTGGTTACATTAGCTGCGTTCACGTCATGTCGTAATTAGCGTAATTACCAGATGACAACCCGGAAGAGCTGTTCACGTGTTCAGACTCGGAATTATGCATTTTCTATGGTTATCCAACTCTGTGCTAGCTACATTAAACTGTATTGTATGTCTTAATCTTGCATTATTAAGACATTAATAATAGTAAACTATACAAATGATTACATTGTTCACAACAGAGCATAGAAAACATATCAAATGTTTAAACTGAGGAAATGCACCATTTTAAGGAAAAAATAAGGTTATTTTGAATTTGATGGCAGCAACACGTCTCAAAAAAGCTGGGACAGGGCCATGTTTACCCCTGTGTAGCATCTCCTCTTCTTTTAACAACGGTCCGTATACGTCTGGGAACTGAGGAGACCAGTTGCTGGAGATTTGAGAGAAGAATGTTGTCCCATTCGTGTCTGATACAGGATTCTAACTGCTCAACAGTCCTGGGTCTTCTTTGTCGTATTTTTCGTTTCATGATGCGCCAAATGTTTTCAATTGGTGAAAGGTCTGGACTGCAGGCAGGCCAGTTCAGTACCCGGACTCTTCTACTACGAAGCCATGCTGTTGTAATAGATGCAGTATGTGGTTTAGCATTGTCTTGCTGAAATATGCAAGGCCTTCCCTGAAAAAGACATCGTCTGGATGGAAGCGTATGTTGCTCTAAAACCTGTATATACTGTACCTTTCAGCATTGATGGAGCCTTTCCAGATGTGCAAGCTGCCCATTCCATAGGCACTAATGCACCCCCATACCATCAGAGATGCAGGCTTTTGAACTGAGCGCTGATAAAAAGCCGGATGGTCCCTCTCTTCTTTAGTCTTCTTTAGTTTATGGTTTCCAAAAAGAATTTCAAATTTTGATTCGTCTGACCACAGAACAGTTTTCCACTTTGCCTCAGTCCATTTTAAATGAGCTTTGGCCCAGAGAAGACGACGGTGTTTCTGGATCATGTTCACATATGGCTTCTTCTTTGCATAATAGAGCTTTAACCAGCATTTGTGGATGGCACAGCAAACTGTGTTCTGGAGGTGTTTCTGAGCCCATGCAGTGATTTCCAATACAGAATCATCCCTGTTTTTAATGCAGTGCCGCCTGAGGGCCCGAAGATCACGGGCATGCAATATTGATTTTCACCCTTGTCCCTTGTGCACAGGGATTTCTCCAGATTCTCGGAATCTTTTGATGATATGATGTACTATAGATGATGAGATATTCAAAGTCTTTGCAATTTTACGTTGAGGAACATTATTCTGAAATTGTTCCACAAATTGTAGACGCAGTTTTTTGCAGATTGGCGAACCTCTGCTCATCTTTATTTCTGAAAGATTTTGCATCTTTAAGATACTCTTTTTATACCCAGTCATGTTACTGACCTGTTGCCAATTAACCTAGTTAGTTGCAAAATGTTCCTCCAGCTGTTTCTTTTTAGTAACACTTACTTTTCCAGCTTTTTGTTGCCCCCATCCCAACTTTTTTTTTTACGTGATGCGGCCATCAGTTTAAACATTTGATATGTTTTCTATGTTCTATTGTGAATAACATATAAGATTTATGAGATTTACAAATCATTTATTTACATTTTATTTATGTTTATATTTACATTTATATTTACTTTTCTGGAATTGGGGTTGTACTTAACTACATTTTACTGCTGAAGTGCCGTTTTGTGTGTTTCCACATGATGTTGCAGCGGTCAGGTGGTACAAGTCGAGCTCTCAGAAAATTCCTAGTTTACAAGTTGTAATTACAAGTTCTACAGGATGTGAATGCTTTTTACAAGCCAGGATCTTGTAATTACGATAATTACGGCATGGCGTGAACGCTGTTAATGGTGTAGTGGGTTTCAGTGTTCATTTGGGAGGGAACTGCAGTATGACTGTTTACAGTGTCATGTGGGGCAGGAGCTGTGGTCTGATTAGTTACAGTGTCATACTGTTGTCAAACTGGTTATATTGGATTTAGGAGCTGGAACTGTGGTCTGATTGGTTACAGTAGCATTTGGGGTGGGAATCTCAGGCAGATTACACTAGTCCTGGTGGCTGAAACTGCGTTCCCATTGGTTACATTGAGATGAGGTTGGGAATAGTTGTCTGATTGGTTACAGTATTATTGGAGCCTGAAACTGTGTTCACATTGATTATACAATGGCATTAGGAGTGGGAACTGTGGTCTGATTGGTCACAGTGGTGTTGGGGCAGGTATGGTCTACAGAGACTGTACATATGACAAACTATAATTTAAGAGTCAAAGACTTACGATTATTTGGTCCCATCAGGGATTTTGGAGGTGTAGTTATATTGTGCTTAATAAACAGATATGTAGTGGCTTTTGGGGTGGCAATTAGGGTGGCAGATCCATCTTTTATAACTTAGTAAAATAAAATCATTCCCTCTGGTAATGGACTCAGATTTTTGGATGTTGTTGGCAGTGTATAATGTGTCCAGTTGTTTTCTATTCATCAGGCTTATCACTGTTGTCCCCAGACATCAGTACATTCAGAGTGTGTTGTGTTTAACACTGGCTCTAGTTACTCTAAAGCTCCTGATGTGGTGATTGGCTGGCATCCAGGATGTCCAGCTGCTTTGGCATGCAAGCAAATCCCAAAGAATGTGGCGCTTTAGGAGTGCTTATCAATGGAGCACTGAGCTGTTTACCAGCCAAGACTCCTGAAACAAACGGTGTGAAATTGGTGGCCATTCGACACCGGTTCCCGTCTCTGTTGCCAGCTAATCAGCTTCCGCCGGTGGTGTGTGTAAGTGTGTGAAGGCCAAACATGATTCAGCACCAGGTTCTCCTTTCATAACCAGCCATGGCACTTATCCTTCATTCCCAATTTCCTTCCTATAGTTTGTTCCCTCGCATTGTTTCTTCATGTCTATCAGAGCAGCTCTGTAAGATTGGCCACATTTCAATCATCTGAGTTCTGTATACACTTCCTCAGTCCTTTTTGAGGATCCAAAAATCAGTGTGTACCAAGGGCCGTCTCAATTTCATCAGCTCTCCATAGCTGATGAAACTGAAATCTAAAACACATCATTAGCATTGGTTTTTGCATCACTGGAAAGGACTGACACGAGAAAACACCAATATACAAGCCAGAGTGTTTAAATGATCATACTCAGGATTTCCTCTAGGTTAATGACTCATACTGTATATTAATAAATATATGAACTAATGTGATGTATGGATTCTTCATCTTGTTTGCTATCTATATACAGTATGCTATCTACTCTCTTATTTTCACCTAAGTGTCTGAGACAGCTGAAAGTCATTCCTGTTGGATATTTCCTTCATATTTGCACCATTAATTCCATAGTAGCTGCTGAATAACTGAATAATAAACAGACATTTTAAAAAGCTCAAGTTAGAGCCAGTGCATTCATGGATCTACAAAACGCATCATCAATTTACAATATTTGGCAGACGCCCTTATCCAGAGCAACTTACATTTATCTAATGTATTTTTACATAACTGAGCAGTTGAGGGTTAAGGGCCTTGCTCAAAGGCCCAGTATTGCCAGGTTTTTGGTGTTGGGATTTGAATTCATGACCTTCTGATCAGGTCATCAGGTCACTGTCTTAACCACTTAACCACAGAGCTTTATGAAGACTCAATGTCAAAGCTGGAAGAACAAGTAGAAGGCTTGTATATGGATGACCTGCAAGTCAGAGTCATGTATTCACTGATATTAGAACAAAAATAGCTGTGTAATGATTTCTTACCGTCTTCAACACATTATGACTTTCTTCCATTTAAACAATTAGCGAAACCGACAGCCGAGACCCAGATATGTCTGCTGGTATGTCAAACAAATTTCTCTGCTTGGAGTTTGATCAGTATTTGTGCAAAGAAGAAGTCGTGTCTTGGAAAGCATTCAGAAAATGATTCTCTTTTGCACTGAGAAAGTGATAAGGAAGTGTTTAGCTATATCCTGAATCATATCCTTGTTGAAGTAGAGTTTTTTTTTTCTCTAATGAGTAGACTTCAGTTTGAACTGTTCAGATGGCTGACATGCTAAACAAGAATGCTGCTACTCCATCGAGAGTATTAGGACAGAAAGGTTCACGGCAGTCTTTTTTTTGGGGGGGGGGCTGTAAATGGGCAATTATTTCTGTGGACTTCTGTGGAGAGCGTTTCAAGACACAAGTGCATAAACTCAACTTTTATTTGGGAGAATCCAAGAATCCAAGAAATGAGAACTAACACTGATAACAAGGCTCATACTTAATGGTCCAAAGCATAATAATAATAATAATAATAATAATAATAATAATAATAATAATAATAAACTCTCTTTTATAGAGCGCCTTTAAAAGCAGCTTCTCAAAGCACTGTACACAAAACAAGCAGAACATAACACAAAATAAAAAACAAAAGTAAACATCAACAAGCAAATGCTAGTTTAAAAAATGTCTTGAGTTGAGCTTTAAAAATGTCATATGTCTGAGCTTCCCTAAGTTCAAGAGGAAGAGAGTTCCAAAGGGTAGGAGCATAGACAGAAAAAGCCTCGTCACCCATAGATCTTAACTGGATTTGTGGAACAGTCAACAAATTAGACTGTGAGGAGCGCAGTCTGCGATTTGGGGTGTAAGGAATTAACAATGCGGATAAATAATGATGAGACTATGGTGATAAATTTATACAACACGATATACATGGACAACCTAATGAAAGACTAACACAGAACAGGTGAACACAATCAGCTAGTGAACCATTGAGAGGACAGGGGCTGAGATATGAAAAGAAACCAAAACACAAGCACATGGTGTTCACTGAAATTGGAACCAACGGGGGGAACCATGACAGATATAAGGTAACGACCTCGTTATTTAATACTTCTCAAGTCAATTTATTACTAAAGTTCAGAGAAAGTCTCTGTTAAAAAACAAAACAAAAAAAAAACAGATGATTTCCTCCTCAAAAAATGTCTTAAGTAGAACCACATTAGAAAGCGAAATTCATTAAATATCTAAAGAATCCTTGAGGAACCCTTTTGTTCTTGTAAGGGTGTACCTATTTAAATAATGCCATTCAGCCATTTGAAAATAGTTAAACATTAAAAAAAACAGTGTAGGTCTATGAGGATCTCACTCAAGAACCCAGCATTGTCTTCTGGGATCTAAACTCACAACCTACCGATTATTAATGCTCAGCCTTTACAGCTATCGGTATCATGATTCATGAAATAACCTCTGTAAAGACTCGAGTTCCATTTGATCAACATCATTCAAGGCCAGTGTGTGAAATGTTAATTTTTGCAGCTTTGTCCTCCAAGTCCACTCTCAGTTTACCGCAATGAGGATGAAACGAGGCCGTCTGATCTGTAAGTCAAGCTCAGGGTTAAGAATTCACGGTCAAAGTATACTTAACTGATCCCTATTGTTCCCGAATCCATTATTTAAAAGCAGGACTCTTCAACAGATCCGTTGTTTATCTGTGGGAGAAATCCTGGTATGAAATATTGATCTCTGAAGAGCACGCAGCTTCTGTGGGTGTTGTGAAGCGTGTGCTGATACTGCAGAGTCGTGGTTGTCGTTTATCCTCAGCGCACGGCTGAGGCGTCAGACAGACAGACAGAAAGACAGAGAGACAGATTGTCTGCATCACACATTCTTCTTTATTCATTGAATTTCTCTCATTTTGCATCTTCAATTAATCTTATAGATAAATGTACTGTCCTTGTGTCCTCCAACATGACACAAAAGCTCTGGTTTCATGAACACACACTGATAAGCTTCTAAATTGAGTGTGTGTGTGTGTGTGTGTGTGTGTGTGTGTGTGTGTGTGTGTGTGTGCATTTACAGAGGGAAGCCTGCTGAGCCTTTTGAGCGAGGAATGGAAGACAAATGAGAACCGCTAGCTGTCGTTTATTGTTTTGAGTCAATCCATCTCTAAATCCATTTTTTCTGTTTCAGCCACAAGTCATAAACACACACATCGTATCACATCACAATCTCATGGTCTGAAGACGTTTTTAAATATCATGGAAAAGGACAATTTCTTGCAAATGTAGGAAAAGTTCCTTGCAAACCTCAAACCTCACCATGGAATAATAAAATACAAAGAGCAAAAAAACCTAAATAGGTTTAAATTAGGGTCCATTTGGGAAGATTCTGCCTGCAGGCTTGGGTATGTCCCTGAGTGAGACAGGTGGGCTGGTTTGTATTAAAACAGATGGGTGTGTATTGAGTGAGACAGGCAGGCATGTGTACATGAGACAGAAGGACTTTGAGAGGGACAGTAATCATATTTTTTGAGACCAATGGATGTGTACTTAAATGGACAAATGGGTGTGTCTTTGTGTGAGACAGAAGGGGTGGCTTTGAGAGAGATAGAAGGGTGTGTCTTTGAGAGAGACAGATGGGGGTGTCTTTGTGTGAGACAGATGGGTGTGTCTTTGAGTGGGACAGATGGGTGTGGCTTTGAGTGTGACAGATGTTTATGTTTTTGAGTGGGGCAGATGGGCATGTCTTTGAGAGGGACAGATGTTTGTGGCTTTGAGTGAGACAGATGGGTGTGTCTGAGTGAGACAATTGAGGGTGTCTAAGGGAAACAGATGGGGTGTCTGAGTGAGACAGATGGGTGTGTCTTTGTGTGAGACAGATGGGGTATCTGAGTGAGACAGATGGGTGTGTCTTTGTGTGAGACAGATGAGGTGTCTGTGTGAGACAGATGGGGGATGTCTTTGTGTGAGACAGATGTGGGGTGTCTTTGTGTGACACAGATGGAGGTGTCTTTGAGAGAGAAAGATGGGGTGTCTGAGAGAGACAGATGGGGTGTCTGAGTGAGACAGATGGGGTGACTGTGAGAGAGACAGATGGGGGTGTCTGAGTGAGACAGATGGGGTGTCTTTGAGAGAGACAGATAAGTGTGGCTTTGAGAGAGACAGATGGGGTGTCTGAGTGAGACAGATGGGGTGTCTGAGTGAGACAGATGGGGTGTCTGAGTGAGACAGATGGGGTATTGTTGTGTGAGACTGATGGTGGTGACTTTTTAGTGAGACAGATAGGTGTGGCTTTGTGTGAGACAGATGGGGGTGTCTTTGTCTGAGACAGATGGGATGACTGTGTGAGACAGATGGGATGTCTTTGAGAGAGACTGATGGGCGTGTCTTTGCAAGACAGATGGGTGTGTCTTTGAATGAGACAAATGGGTGTGTCTTTGTAAGACAGATGGGTGTTTCTTAAACTGGAACAAATGGGCATGTCTGTGTGGGAGACTGATGGGCGTGTCTGAGTTAGACTGATGGGCATGTCTCTGACTGGGACAGATGGGTGTTGTTTTTGAAAGGGGCAGATGGGTGTGTCTTTTATTCTCCTCACTTCTCTCTCCACTTTTTGTCTCTCATAGTTGCTGTCTCTGTTTCACTTTCCCTCTCTCTGTCTGTCTTTTTTTCTCTCTTTTGTCTCGGTTTACTTGCACTCTTGCCTCAGCACTGAAAGATCTCTGCAGTTCTTCACCATCTTCAGTCTGTGAGGAGGAGGACGAGTAAACACGCTGCTCTCATCTTCATCTCAGTAATCCTGTTTACACACAGGACACACCATCTCTGGAGGACAACACAATCTGTCTCAGAGTCACAGGGGAACCCACACTGTCCACCTTCAGTTCCTTCTCATTCTGTCTATCTCCCCTGACCTCAATGCAAGTCGATTAGCCGAGACATGATTGGTGTCCAGTGCTTGTTTGTGTGGTTTGCATTGGAGCTATGGGGCTAAAGTAGCAAAAAAGGAATGGACATCTAACCACGCCTGGTTCTTCAGTAATGTCACACACACATGCCTGTAATCTTTAAACATGAAAGTCAGATGAGCATGTGGTTTTTACCTTCATGTGGGTGTGAATGGGCAGATATGAAGCTCACCAGAGCTTTAAATGTGTAAATATAATTTGTTTTCTGTTTTTGAACTACACTTTATCTTAGCGGAATTATAAAACCAAAAAAGAGAGAAAACAGCACAGTTGGTAAACAGAAAACGACTGACTTTCTAAATGTCTTCCACAATCTGCAACTGAGGGAAATGAAAGTGTTTAGTTTCTGAATGTCTTGATTCATTTTCGAATAAATGTGCAGCCCCAATTGTTATTGGGTTTAGCTCTGATTTTTGGGAATCTCTAGAATGTTCTCCTCCATTCACACTGTTCTTCTGGCTCAGCAGCTCTCTTACTGATGTTTATGTTATTTGGCTTTATATTTGCAGTATTTTGAATGGTGTATGTTAGTGTATGATGGAAAATGTTGGCATTTGTTGGTGTCTGTTGGTCAAAGGTGGTCTTTTATAATGAATGTTGGTATCTGTTGGTGAAAGTTGGTGTTTAGGTGTCTGAACGTAAATGTTAATGATGGTGAAAGTTGCTGTTGGATGGAGAATATTGGTGTTTGGGAAATATTAGTGCTATATTAGAGAATATTAGTGTTTGAAAGAGAATGCTATATTATAGCTGTTTTAATGCTATTAAATCTAAAGAGCTGGCCTTGGGCAAAAGGAGACAACCTCACTAATATCACTAAATAATGAACAGAATGTGTTTATGCATGATGAGATGAACTGAACCTGGATCAAGGCCTATTACTGGGTGCCTCAAATTCAAACATACAGAAGGACAGTGTAAAATATTGAAGAGCGGTTCAGCTGGAGAACAGATGGAGATGATGAATGAGGCTCCTTTAGAGACGAAAGGTTTCTGTGATGTTGCGCGGGCGAGAGTCGTTTTGTGCTTTTAATTGGCTCGATGTGGAAAGCTCAAACTTAAACCTCCACTCAGAATTGCAAATCACCCACCACTTTGATGTCTTTGTTGAGACTTTATGACTGAGGCAAAATAAAAGCTGTGTCTCAAAGCTGGCAAGTTTTCTTATTAGTATTCACTCTAATAAGTTATGTTGGTTAAACTTAAAAGACCACATGGTTAGAGCTACTGCATCACAAAATGTAAAGTAGAAAGTAAAAAAGACTTAACTTTACTAACTGGCCAATTAACATAATGTATGAGATTAGCACTGTATTTAAATGAACACACTCAGTGAAATCCTGAGGAAAAATATCTGACCCCAAGTTCTATGTTCCAGATCAGGTAGCTTTAACTTCACACTACATTTTTGAACGCACTTGTCTGAAGCTTACATTTATAAACCTGACATATGTTCAGAGTGCAATATTGGTAATAACTGAGAACAATTCTGTATGAACACCATCAAAGACTTCATCATGATTCTGTGTGTTCTAGCATTTGGGATGTTTTCTAAAATGGCCGACCTTCTAATTAGAACACTAACTAGACATGAAGTCTTGAGTTTGGAATGAGTCAAATGTTATTCTCACACATCAGCCTATGCTAATAGCTCTACGACAATGCAAAATCTCAAAAAGAGAAAGAAAGTAAATATTCACAACAAGAGAAAGAAAAGATACAGAAGTGAAAGAAGTGAAAATGAAAGGATAAAAATTGAGATTTGAAATGCCAGGGTTCTAAAGGTGTGATTGCTCAATCTTGTTAAAGTGCAGCTTGTCATTCAAACATGTAAAATAACTTTCATCGTGAATCAGTCATCAGAGTTTATTGTGCGGTTATTTCTATTCAGTTCTGTTCTGTTAAATAAATCAGAAGCAGAAGGAAAATGGGCCAAGAGCACCAAAAAGCACTGATTTGCACTTAATGAGCAAACTAGGGACAGTGAACTAGGGGACAGTGAACAGTAAGCAATAAAAAAAAATGGACAATGGAAAATCCTGCACAGTGAAAAATAAGGATACTTAAAAATAAGGAAACTAAGGAACCACTGGAACAAGAGGGCAGGAAATTAGGAAACTGGTATTTATGAAACCGAGAAAATGTGGGGAATAGAGGAGGAATAGTGGGTACTGGAGAAAAGTGGGGAGTAGAGAATAATCAGGACTAGATGACATTGGGGACTAGAGGACAGTGAGGACTAGATGACCGTGGGGCTAGAGGACAGGTAGGACTAGATGAATGTGGGGGCTAGAGAACAGGTAGAATTAGATGACTGTGGGGGCTAGAGGACAGGCAGGTCTAGAGGACAGTAGGGGCTAGACAACTGTGTGGGCTAGAGGACAATGGGGACTAGAGGACAGCACTGTGGGGGCTAGATTACTGTGGGGGCAAGATTACTGTGGGGGCAAGATTACTGTGGGGGCTAGAGGACAGTACTGTGGGGGCTAGATGAAAGTGGCGGCAAGATTACTGTGGGGGCTAGAGGAAAGTGTGGGCTAGATTACTGTGGGGGCTAAAGGACAGTGGGAACTAGATTATTGTGGGGGGCTAGAGGCCAGTGAGAGCTAGATTACTGTGGGGGTTAGAGGAAAGTGGGGGGCTAGAATATTGGGGGGGAGAGGCCAGTGAGGGCTAGATTACTTTTGGGGCTAGAGGACGGTGGGGTCTAGATTACTGGCATAAGGGATAAGTGTAGGGACTAGAGGACAATGGGGGCTAGAAGACAGTAGGGGTAGATGATTGTGTGGGCTAGAGGATACTGGGGGCTTGATTATTTTGAGGGATAAAGAAGTGTAGGGACTAGTGGACAGTAGGGGCTAGATGACTGTGTGGGCTAGAGGACAGTTGGGGCTAGATGCCTGTGTTGTCTAGTGGACAGTGAAGACTAGAGGACAGTGGGGGCTTGAGGACAATGAGGCTAGAGAAGTATAGGGACTAGAGGACAGTGGGGGCTAGAGAACAGTACTGTGGGGGTTAGAGGAAAGTGGAAGCTAGAGGACAGTGGGGCTAGATTACTGTGTGGGATAGAGGACAGTGGGACTAGATGACAGTAGGGACTAGAGGACAGTGGGGAGTAGAGGACAGTGGGGGCTAGAGAACAGTACTGTTGGGGCTAGAGGACAGTGGGGGCGAGAGGACAGTGGGGGCTAGAGGACAGTGGGGGCTAGATTACTGTGGGGGCTAGATTACTGTGGCAGCTAGAAGACAGTGGGGGCTAGAGAACAGTGGGGGCTAGAGGACAGTGGGGCTAGATTACTATGGTGGCTAGAGGACAGTGGGGGTTAGATTACCATGGCGGCTAGAGGACAGTGGGGGCTAGAGGACTGTGGGGGCTAGAGGACCGTGGAGGCTAGATTACTGTGGGGGCTAGAGGACAGTGGGGGGTCCAACAAAAGTGGGAACTAGTGGACAGTGAGGATTGAAGATAACCGTGGGGAGTAGAGGACAGTAGAAACTAGAGTACATTGGGGAATAGAGGACCATGAGGACTAAAGTATATTGAAGACTAGAGAACAGGGGCAATTAAATAGCACTGCGGACAAGTGGGCAGTGAGAAATAGAGAACAATGGAACTTCCAATGGACTGGAAACTAGAGGACAGTGGAAACTACAGGACAATGGAGACTAGAGGAGAATGGAATCTAGAGGACAATGGATACTAGAGGCCAGCAGAGACTAGAGGCCAGTGGAGACTAGAGACCTGTGGAGACTAGAGGACAATGGATAATAGAGGCCAGGGGAAACTACAGGACAATGGAGACTAGAGGCCAGTGGAGACTAGAGACCAGTGGAAACTAGAGATCAGAGGAGACTAGAGGACAGTGGAGACTAGAGGACAGTGGAGACTTGAAGACAGGGGAGGCTAGAGGTCAGTGGAGACTAGAGGACAGTGGACACTAGTCAGTGAAGACGAAAGGACAGTGGAAACTAGATGTCATTGGAGACTAGAGGACAGTGGAGAGTAGAGGACAATTGACATTAGAGGTCAGTGGAGACTAAAGGACAGTGGAAACTAGAGGTCAGTGGAGAATAGAGGACAATGGATAGTAAAGGACAGTAGAGACTAAAGGGCAGTGGAGAGTAGAGGACAATGGAGACTAGAGGACAGTGGAGATTAGAGGACAGTGGAGAGTAGAGGACAGTAGAGACTAAAGGACAGTGGAAACTAGAGGACAGTGGAGGCTAGAGGACAGTGGAGACTAGAAGACAGTGGAGACTAGAAGACAGTAGAGGCTAAAGCAGTGGTAGTGGTAGCTCAGTGGTTAAGACATTGGCCTACTGATCAGACGGTCGTGAGTTCAAATCCCAGTACTGCCAAGCTGCCACTGTAGGCCCTTGAGCAAGGCCCTTAACCCTCAACGGCTCAGTTGTATAAATGACATAAATGTAAGTCGCTCTGGATAAGGACGTCTGCTAAATGCTGTAAATGTAAAGCACAGTGGAGACTAGAGGTCAGTAAAAACTAGAGGACTGTGATGACTAGAGAATAATTGGGACAAGACACAGCAAAGACAACAGGACAGTGGAGACTGTTTTCTCTTTCTTCATTCATTTCCTAGTTCTCTCTCTCTCTCTCTCATATGTTAGAAAATAAGACTAATAGGCCTGAGTTTCCTTACAGCAAGTGTGTGATGAACACATGGAGTGAAGTGGAGCTTGTGGTAAGAGTGTGTGTGTGTATACACACAAAATGGGGCTGTAATTAGGACTGAAAGGCCAGTTGCAAGTGGGCCACCAGTCAGCAGGGCTCTCCAATGTCAAACGTGTGTGTGTCTGTGTATTTATGTGAACATTCACATGTGCATATGTGTGCAAAGGCATGTAATTCCAACTGGGTCAGAGGTCTCCATGGTAACAGCTTGGGCATAGCGTTAATAGCGATGGTTAATGTTACACATTTTTTGGTTACATATTTCAGTTCACACTGTAATGCACACTAATACAGTGTAACACACCAATACACTAACTCGCTAATACACTGTAACTCACTAATACACTGTAACTCACTAATACACTGTAACACTCACTAATACACTAACTCGCTAATACACTGTAACTCACTAATACACTGTAACTCACTAATACACTGCAACTCACTAATACACTGCAACTCACTAATACACTGCAACTCACTGTAACACACTAAAGCTCAATTGTTCTGCAGGACTGTGAGAGTTTCGATGCTAAACTGTGTCGACACACACTTTCTCACATGGGAAGTGAACATGCATAGATCTCAGGGCTAAAGCAAGGCACACATCAGATGCTGAAAGACACACACACACACACACACACACACACACACACACACACACACACACACACACACACACACACACTGGAGAAGGACAGTGTACTGACAATCGCTGCATGTGGAGTGTTTGTTACTGCGCAATTTAACGAGGTTAAGCTGACTCATCGCAGCACTCACGTTCTCCTATTGTCTCTGTGAGTTCTCTCTCTTTCTCTCTCTCTCTCTCTCTCTCTCTCTCTCTCCCTCACACACACACACACACACACACACACACACACACACACACACACACACAGAAGCACAGTACATAAGAGCAAAGGATGAAGGCCACAAAATGGAGGCGGACATTATTCCTCTTTGGTAGTTTCTGTGTGTGTTTGTGTATGTGTGTGTGTGTGTGTGTGTGTATGTGTGTGTGTGTGTGTGTGTGTGTGTGTGTGTGTGTGTGTGTGTGTGTGTGTGTGTGTGTGTGTGTGGTATTGGTATCAGAATAGAACATGTAAAAATGTTTAGAAACATTTCCAGCTTTCCAGTCAGAAGAGCTAAAGTAACTCACGAGTCCAGCGCCCCATTGTTGGGCGTCATGTTTAGGCTGCAGTAGCATAAAACAAAGACCATCCTACTCAGAAGGCAGCTCTCTCTCTCTAAGCTCCGTATTTTGGAGACATTTCAGAGCTTTGCATCCTTCATGATGTAGGAAATCTTATAATTCTTTAACATGAAAGTTTTCAGCAGACATGGCCAAGCAAAATAAATAAATAAATAACTAAAAAACAATCCATCGCTTTGACTGAGGAGTCCTTTATAAAAGGAAGTGACTCACCCACCTGAGCTAACAGTCTGAATTAAATCCCTAGCTTGCCAAAGACCAGTAACATGCTAGGCTAACTTTAGCTATTCGTTAGACTTGTTAACTCGTCATTGTTATGGTAACCATGGTAACACTGCCACTAAATGTATGTACTATAAGTAAAACTAAAGTCATTGTAGTGTTCATCTGTACATGAAGGGATGCAGTGCTCATCAATGACCTGGGCATGCTAATGCGCCCTCGGCTAAAATGATAACGTGGAGCAGAATTTGACATGTTCAATGTGCTATGTTCTTACTCTGGGGAAAAGCGACAGCCAGAGACAGAGAGAGAGAGAGAGAGAGAGAGAGAGAGAGAGAGAGAGAGGAACAGATGCAGTGTCAGCTTTCTGCAGCCATAATCCCATAAGCCATCATATTTGAACGATGGATTCAAGCTAGCCGAGTCCATTTTTGTCACATTTTATTTTCCATCCCCTTCCATCAGATGGAGCTTGAGCACGAGGAAGCGACTCCATTAGGAATGTTTATATAGAGATGATGAAGAAGACAGATCGGGCTTTTTTTGCTATAAAATCTTCAGAGATGGGGTGGGAATGGAAGAGAATATTGCTAACTCATAATAGCAGGGATAAGGATTGAGAGGAAGAAGCTCACATTCTTTCATCTCTCCTTTTCAGCACTTTCTCCTGAAGGTGCGAAAGCCGGGATGTGAAAATCAGAAATAACACAAGGAGCCCGGTTTGTTCCTTAGCAACCTCGGTGAAACCTGCTCTAGTAGAGTCACGTAAACGCCAGTACTGAGAGCTGGTTCTCACCCAATACATAGACTAGATAGTAGAGTTAGAGAATTCATAGTTCTCATGTTGTATATAACAATTCCTGAATCCTGGATGCTGATTGGTCAGAAGGTCTAGTAACAGCTCAAAGCTGTACGTTTTCTGACATCTTCAGGACAGAGGAGTTTACCCTTCTTTGCGGTTTCTCAGTAACATGACATGCTGCATTTTTCTCTTATTAACATCAAGAGAGAGAAGAAAGTGAACGATTGTAGCTGCTATAATGTAAGTGACAACAGGAACTAACTTTCTCAGATGTTCCACAACATTAAATGTAACTTTAAATGAATAAAAAGCATGACACACCCTTCATAAATTTTAATCGTTTGTGAATTGTTATGGTATCAGAAGAATAAAACAGTTGGGGTTGTGCTGTAGGTAAGTTATCAACCTCTGTGAGGCAAGAGTAACTTTACTTTCCTCCACACTACTCCAGACTACTCCAGTGCTGATTATTTTCCTATAGCAACACACCCCGTCTTGTTTTATTCCTTATGTATCCCATTGGTTTCTCGTTTATGTCAATGATCAATATAAACAATCCTGATGAAAGCCTGATTTAGCTTCCACACTCCTTCTGATGCTATCAACACAGCAAACTGTTGTCTTCATATCTCTTTAACATAACAGTGGTGTGTCGGATTATAATCAGGAGTGATGTGAATTTCAAATTTTGTCATTGTTTACAGAAACCGCAGTCTGAGTAGATGAGTATCATGTATGGCTGTAACTCACTAATACACTAACTCGCAGCCATGATGCGGCGCCCCTGAAGCAGGGAGGGTTAAGGGCCTTGCTCAAGGGCCCAACAGTGGCAGCTTGGCAGTGCTGGGGCTTGAACCCCTGATCTTCTGATCAGTAACCCAGAGCCTTAACTGTTGAGCCACCAATGCCCTAATACAAGATGCAGTACGTAAGTAAGAGTAAACTGAACACTACTTAACGTTAATGCGACTTCCACAAATGTAGATTCGTCTGTCCGTTTGGACTGGAAATTTTTTTTCTTTTTTTTTTGCTTCGCTCCACATTGTCCAACGAAATCTGAGCTTGTTATGCCACATCACGATTGTTGTATACATGACAAACAGGCATCGATTATGAATTATGTAATATTTCAAAATATGTAATATGTAGAGTTTTAATTGATTCGACACCCTAGCTTTCATGAATCGTTATTGTTTTTATTTATTTTTCCCGCCGTCAAGCCATAGCCAATCACTGAAAGAGCCATATATGGCTCACGAGTCATAGGTTCCTGACCCCTGCTATATAGGAACGTCACTTGTGATATCATATTTCTCTCACTTATTTTCTCTGTTAAGTCAAAATGACCAAAATATGCATCCTTAATTACAACCCATATTCAAAAGCTTAAGAAATAGTGTACAGTAGAATAATAATGTGTAATAGTTTGAGATCCATCTCACACTGATCGGTTTTGCTCATCCAAAGACATATAGAGGGTTTGCAGTCTGGGGCAGGGGTGAATAGATTTTTCTAAAATGCCACGAGTGTTTGCTTCTCCACTGGGATTTTCATTTCAGGTCTTGATAAATGTTAAGGACACTAATGTTAAAGGACAATAATAACTTCAGACATTTTAACAAATGCAACACCACTACAGTATAGCCTCTTGGATGGGATTTGACTAGACGATTCAGATGGCCTATTTACTGAAATTGATAACCTGGATTGGCCACGTAATAGCCCAGATTTACACATCAATGAAGCACAACACAATAATAATCACAGCCATGGCTATTAGCAGGATTAGTTATTACACTAAAGTATGGTTGATTAGTGAGGGGACTTCAGGTTCAGCCAAACAAAGAAGCTACAGTAATTCACTCCAGAACTATCACTAATTTGTACATATTTAGTCTTGTTCTGACTGACATGCCATGTTTCTCTAGTGAGCAGGCGAGATCATTGCTCTCGTCTGGTTCCTCTCAAGGTTTCCCCCTTATGTGGTCTCAGGGAGTTTTCCTGGTCACTGAAATCTCTGATTTGCTCAGTAGGAATCTAACTCTACATCCGGATTTCTGTAAAGCTGATTTGTGACCATGTCTGATATTAAAAGCGCCATAGAAATAAAATTAAATTGCTTATGTGGATGCCGTGGAATCTGAGGAATTTGTTTCACCTATGAATAGCGGTGTGTGCTGCTCCACCCTCTTTTCCTGGTCCATGATCATCTACTTTTCTTGGAGTTGCGATCTCATGACGTTGTTCCACATGAAATGCTAAACAGTGTCATGGACATAGCCTTCTGTTTTGTGGCATCAATTTGCAAGATAACACAACCAGCACCTAAATAAACATTCAGATGTGTACGTAAGCAAAATGGGACCTCATGATTGTGCATAAACTACTGACATAATGGTGTCTTTGGCTAAATGTTTCTATGTATAGTTCTGTCCTAACATCTTCATACTCCACTTGGCACCACCAGAATACGGCACCATTAACTACCTTAACATCTTTAACATCACAGCTCTGAATTACACACAGAGGTTAAAGTGTTGGAAAATCATCCACCGTTCCACAGAACAGAGAGAATTTCAGCATAATATCACACACAAGTCCAGTCAGTTTGATTTACTATTCATCAATGGAGCTTGGGGTGGTGAGAGACCTTATCAGAACCGTCCAGCTCCTTAGCCACGAACTCCCACAGGACACAAGCAGGTCATTCCAAGGTCATGGAATAGACAAGACACACTCAGAGCTCTGGGGAACACATATAAAAACGTCTTTCTGAGATTTCTGTTAACCTCCACAGGCATTTAAACCCCAGACCGTTCAGGACTTGTGGCCATGCTGTGCTTTATGTGATGGGATTTTTTTTGGTGCTGTTGCTATTGTGTGGGCTTTCAGTCACGACGGATGCTATCTGCTTCTGCTGACTAATTAGGCCCATGTGCTCTCACTGTCATTTTAAGCCAGTGAGATTTTTCAATCGTTGTCCCAAAGGACACACGGAGCAGAGACTCGGTTTCATCCTGATACACAGTAAACTTCAGCTTGTCAATCAAAGTGGAAAGGTTTCAGACAAGCAACATGGGTGGCTGCTTAGTGCTTCCTCCTCACAAACATTACTCATACTGTCAATATGCTACGGTCTGTGCATCCTGTATGCTGGACTATATACCGATTTAATCTGAACACACTGCAGAGTGGAATATGCCAATATTTATTACAGGCAATATTAGTAATGTCACATTGTACCATGATGAGGATACCTGGAGTTAACGCCATTCTTTACACAACTAAATCATGACATAACTAGCCAAAAAGATGCATTATGTCCAGAGGGAGTACAGTACAAGATTTTACAGCAGAGTAAATGAGAACATGTTTCTACATTGTTGTGATTTACTCCTGAAAGCGCAGATTGATTAAACAATGTTATAGTGTTTCTAATGGACTCATATTATGAAAATGGGAAGCAGGTACTGTGATGTCATGTTTAATCTCTAACCTAACCTGAATCATGCTTTAGGCTTCCCAGCTTGATCGAATGAGTAATTTGTACAAATTTGAATGAATGATGTGATCATTCACACCTTCAGTAAGCACCTACTTGAATATTAATGATGCACTTAAAGCAGAATGGATGGCTAGCTATACAGTATTTCTGGTGGTGCTCTAATGTGTTGATATCTTTAGACTCTTTAGCCGGTGCATTAGCAAATAGAGTGTCTGTGAATGTAAATGTAAATATACACAAAGCTGCAAGTTTGACAACAGCATCATCCTGGAAATTGTCTCCCAACACCTTGACTTTCTGAGAAAGTCTTAAGCTATGGTGTGATGTCTGAACAGGTATTAGGAAACCCTTCCTGCTGCTGTAATGTATAGGATTAGCATCTGATACAGCAACACCTCTCAGAGACACAGAGCTGTGAAAATGGCAGAAAAGATGATAGGTTGCGAAGAAGAAGAAGCACAGAATAGCGACAGGGCTTTCGACATCATGGGCTTGGATGGTTATAGATGGAATTGCTAAGCACATAAAGTGGTGAACACTGTTGTTGTTGTTGGCAAATCATCTTCAAGATTGTACACCAAATCCAGTCAATATATAGCTGAAATAACAAATAGCTGAAAAACCTTTACAGATGCTTCAAAATCTCTTAAACCGATTTAAACCAGTGTATGGTATTAAAAATAACCATGAAGCCATGTTTTGGGATGTGTTTTTAAATGTTGTTTATTTTTAGGTTAGGTAGGTTAAAGCAGGATAAATGCACAAATGCTCCAAGACTGATTGTGTAAAATTGCATGTCTCATGTTGTCCATCGTGTGCTTTTAGTATCTAGTCTAATGGTTCATGGACAATGTCTTTGTAGTAGAAACATCTCATTTTCCATCTCAAGTGTTTTCTGACTGAAGGACCTCTGTAGCTGCGCTTGTATTGATTACCCAAAGCATAAAAACACCTGACACAATGAAACAAAGCAGCAGGAGACGAGTCCCTGAAAGGCTTCTCTGAAGCAAACGGTCTTCCTGTGTTTGAACACAACCAACAGACGGAGCGACATTACCTTTTTCTGCTGTTCAATTGATGGCATGTTACAAGCCAGAGCTGCATTAACTGTGCATCTGGGCGGTTTCGGCTTCGTCCGCAGAAAGCCGAGATGGAAAAATTCGAGATTGTGTGGATGAATGATGGATGATCAAAGAGGCAGATGGTCAGCATTTGGTGGGAAATTAGCCATGAGTGTTAGAAGTGACTTAAAATTAACTTGAAATCAAGAACCAGGTCTCACGCAAAAATGAGCTGTGATTACACCGAGGTGTGGACCCTGGCAGTTTCGTAAGGCTTTTAAGTTTTAGGGGGGAAGCTGCTGCCTGTCTGTGTCAGTTAAGATGTAGACACTAGAAAATTGAGTTAGAATAGTGCCCCCTGGTGGCTTGGAGACCTATACCACTGAAAGCATATAGAAGGTTAACGAGGGGGAGGGGTTAACAGTCATAGTTTTAATTATTATAAATTATGAAGTCCAACAAATGGTTCTTGTTGATGCAAAATTGTTGTTGTTACTCCTATAACTTCTGCACATGATTATTGGGTACGGCTACTGGACCAACACTTGCATATCATATTGGTGGTCATTTTCATAGTTTTTTACGCAGGACATTCCTCAGAATTTCCGAACCGTTGGCTGGAGCTGGTGGCCTGACTGCAAGAAACTGAAGAAAAGCTCTGATAAGCATAATTTAATTAGTGTGAAAGAGGAGAAATATCACACAGGACAACCCTGTCCTCGGGTCCTTAAATCCGCCGTACTAATTGTGACTTGTTCAGAGGTGTCCTGCTGACAGAACATCATGGACGCTGTGTTTTTTGTACTTGATGAGAAACGACACCCCCATCATGTTAATGTGTTCACTGTTTTTACAATGAATAAAAAATGCCACAGGCTGTTAGAACATTTCTCTAAGAGACTTTTCCACATTTAAATAGTCTTAAATAATACTTAACCGAATGTGTTGATGCTTTTACACCACTGAAAAGCCACTTGACCGACTGGTTAGATAGAAATCAGAGAATTTGGCAATAGCGGCATGCAAAGTTCATTGTGCTATATACAAAATAAAAGAACAGTTGGAAAAAAGCTCAACAGTGGAATAAAGCTTTCCAGGAAAAATCATGCAGACTTCAAAATTCTTGCTTTCTGCTATAAATTGGAGGTTTGCCATCTTAAAACCTCTGCCTTCAGAGAAAAAAAACATATGAAACACCTACCTGCCAATTATTGATCTGAAACCATGTGAAACGCTCACTCTGCCACTATGAGCATTTACACCCAGCTTTCAGGGGCCATTATTACTTAACCTGCATTTGCTTCCAATGCTTTATATACAGATAGTGATAACTATATTGCATTGACAAAACAAGTTTTCTTGATGCATTTTGGGAACTCTGAGAGACAGGGTGGTGTAGTGAAGCAGAGCTACCATTACCACTGCAAAGTTGATTATTTTCCTATAACAGCACATCCCTAAGTGTTTTCTTCCTTTTATACCACAGCAATTTCCATAATCTTCCATTAATGTTAAACATCAATTTAGAGAAAACTTATCAACCATATGACATTTTCTGAAAATGAATCAATACCTTCTGACCAATCACAATCCAGAATTCAGCAGCACTGTGGTGTAAAGTATATGATATGGAACACAAGTTTTTGGCTGCAAACTTGGCGAGTAATTTTTGCTGCTAAACAAAGATGGATGTTTATGTTATTGGAAATGAAGTGCAGATAAAAGACGCCATTTCAGAGAGGTCTCAAAAATCAATAACTTCATGGCAGGAAGCTAATGGGAAATAGACTGCGACATGTTGACAGATTGCCATAGAGCTGAGAGATGCTGTGTTTTTAAATGAATAATGGATGCTGGTTTACTGAACATTTTGGGTCAAGCTGGGCTGAGCTCCGTGCTCACCAGCTGAGCCTGTAATTACCTTGGCGCACTTGTTCCTGGAACTCGCCTTCCTCCACTGAAATTTGTATACGTTCTAGGCGAATTAGCACCACCGGCTTCATCTCTCACTTCGTTTTGGATATTTCCCTTAACATGTTAAAACTTGTCCCAAGGGGTGTAAATCTCCTTCTTCAAAACTATACGATACACATCTCAATACACAGTGTACGATACGATACACACCTCCACATATAGTATACGATACGATACGCACCTCCACATATAGTATACGATACGATACACACCTCCACATATAGTATACGATACGATACACACCTCCAAACATAGTATACGATACGATACACACCTCCACATATAGTATACGATACAATACACACCTCCACATATAGTATAAGATACGATACACACCTCCACATATAGTATACGATGCGATACGCACCTCCACATATAGTATACGATACAATACACACCTCCACATATAGTATAAGATACGATACACACCTCCACATATAGTATACGATACGATACACACCTCCACATATAGTATACGATACGATACACACCTCCACATATGGTATACGATACGATACACACCTCCACATATAGTTTAAGATACGATACACACCTCCACATATAGTATACGATACAATACACACCTCCACATATAGTATAAGATACGATACACACCTCCACATATAGTATACGATACGATACACACCTCCACATATAGTATACGATACGATACACACCTCCACATATGGTATACGATACGATACACACCTCCACATATAGTTTAAGATACGATACACACCTCCACATATAGTATACGATGCGATACGCACCTCCACATATAGTATACGATACGATACACACCTCCACATATAGTATACGATACAATACACACCTCCACATATAGTATACGATGCGATACGCACCTCCACATATAGTATACGATAAGATACACACCTCCACATATAGTATACGATACAATACACACCTCCACATATAGTATACGATACGATACACACCTCCACATATAGTATACGATACCACACACACCTCCAAACATAGTATACGATACGATACACACCTCCACATATAGTATACGATACGATACACACCTCCACATATAGTATACGATACAATACACACCTCCACATATAGTATACGATGCGATACGCACCTCCACATATAGTATACGATAAGATACACACCTCCACATATAGTATACGATACAATACACACCTCCACATATAGTATACGATACGATACACACCTCCACATATAGTATACGATACGATACACACCTCCAAACATAGTATACGATACGATACACACCTCCACATATAGTATACGATACGATACGCACCTCCACATATAGTATACGATACAATACACACCTCCACATATAGCATACGATGCGATACGCACCTCCAAACATAGTATACGATACGATACACACCTCCACATATAGTATACGATACAATACACACCTCCACATATAGTATACGATACAATACACACCTCCACATATAGTATAAGATACGATACACACCTCCACATATAGTATAAGATACGATACACACCTCCACATATAGTATAAGATACGATACACACCTCCACATATAGTATACGATACAATACACACCTCCACATATAGTATAAGATACGATACACACCTCCACATATAGTATACGATACGATACACACCTCCACATATAGCATACGATGCGATACGCACCTCCAAACATAGTATATGATACGATACACACCTCCAAACATAGTATACGATACGATACACACCTCCACATATAGTATACGATACGATACACACCTCCACATATAGTATACGATACGATACACACCTCCAAACATAGTATACGATACGATACACACCTCCACATATAGTATACGATACGATACACACCTCCAAACATAGTATACGATACGATACACACCTCCACATATAGTATACGATACGATACACACCTCCACATATAGTATACGATACGATACGCACCTCCACATATAGTATACGATACGATACACACCTCCACATATAGTATACGATACGATACGCACCTCCACATATAGTATACGATACGATACGCACCTCCACATATAGTATACGATACAATACACACCTCCACATATAGTATACGATACGATACGCACCTCCACATATAGTATACGATACGATACACACCTCCAAACATAGTATACGATACGATACACACCTCCACATATAGTATACGATACGATACGCACCTCCACATATAGTATACGATACGATACACACCTCCACATATAGTATACGATACGATACACACCTCCACATATAGCATACGATGCGATACGCACCTCCAAACATAGTATACGATACGATACACACCTCCACATATAGTATACGATACGATACGCACCTCCACATATAGTATACGATACAATACACACCTCCACATATAGTATACGATACGATACGCACCTCCACATATAGTATACGATACAATACACACCTCCACATATAGTATACGATACGATACGCACCTCCACATATAGTATACGATACGATACACACCTCCACATATAGTATACGATACGATACACACCTCCACATATAATATACGATACAATACACACCTCCACATATAGTATAAGATACGATACACACCTCCACATATAGTATACGATGCGATACGCACCTCCACATATAGTATACGATACGATACACACCTCCACATATGGTATACGATACGATACACACCTCCACATATAGTTTAAGATACGATACACACCTCCACATATAGTATACGATGCGATACGCACCTCCACATATAGTATACGATACGATACACACCTCCACATATAGTATACGATACGATACACACCTCCAAACATAGTATACGATACGATACACACCTCCACATATAGTATACGATACGATACACACCTCCACATATAGTATACGATACGATACACACCTCCAAACATAGTATACGATACGATACACACCTCCACATATAGTATACGATACGATACACACCTCCACATATAGTATACGATACGATACACACCTCCAAACATAGTATACGATACGATACACACCTCCACATATAGTATACGATACGATACACACCTCCACATATAGTATACGATACGATACACACCTCCAAACATAGTATACGATACGATACACACCTCCACATATAGTATAAGATACGATACACACCTCCAAACATAGTATACGATACAATACACACCTCCACATATAGCATACGATGCGATACGCACCTCCAAACATAGTATACGATACGATACACACCTCCACATATAGTATACGATACAATACACACCTCCACATATAGTATACGATACGATACACACCTCCAAACATAGTATACGATACGATACACACCTCCACATATAGTATAAGATACTATACACACCTCCACATATAGTATACGATACGATACACACCTCCACATATAGTATACGATACAATACACACCTCCACATATAGTATAAGATACGATACGCACCTCCACATATAGTATAAGATACGATACACACCTCCACATATAGTATACGATACGATACGCACCTCCACATATAGTATACGATACAATACACACCTCCACATATAGTATACGATACGATACACACCTCCACATATAGTATACGATACAATACACACCTCCACATATAGTATACGATACGATACACACCTCCACATATAGCATAAGATACGATACACACCTCCACATATAGCATACGATACGATACACACCTCCACATATAGTATACGATACGATACACACCTCCAAACATAGTATACGATACAATACACACCTCCACATATAGTATACGATACGATACACACCTCCACATATAGTATACGATACGATACACACCTCCACATATAGTATACGATACAATACACACCTCCACATATAGTATAAGATACTATACACACCTCCACATATAGTATACGATACAATACACACCTCCACATATAGTATACGATACGATACACACCTCCACATATAGTATACGATACGATACACACCTCCAAACATAGTATACGATACGATACACACCTCCACATATAGTATACGATACGATACGCACCTCCACATATAGTATACGATACGATACACACCTCCACATATAGTATATGATATGGTGCTTTAAGGGGCTCTTTTTCTGTTTCTGTCTCACTCTCTCTCTGTGTCTATTCTTGTCACTCTCTCTGTCTCACTTTCACTCAAAGACAGTTTTCGTTTTTGATTCGTAACAGATGTCAGCTTGTAAATCAACACAGCAGTATCATAGACTTCTGGTCCAATTTTCATGCGCTCCTCCTTCATGTGAGAACAACATGGCTGCCACCTTCAGCTTTATCAAAGCTGTTATCAGCCGAAAGTATAGACTCCACTTTTCCAGCGGAGAGAATGAGTCGAATTTTAAGTGCGATTAAATAATTCTTCCCCTCCACACGATGACATTTAGGCTTTCAATGCGCTGTTTTGACTCAGGACTTTGCTATCATCCTCATCATTTCTATTGATTTTTTTCCAGAGAGGATGAATAGAGGAGCTCAGACACGCCTCATTTCTCATTCCACTGGAAAGCAGTGAAAAAGACTGTTAAAAAAAAAAAAAAAGAAAAGAAAAAAGCCTCTGTGGGAGTCGGATTGGTGCAGAAAAACATTTAATCTCCTAACACTGCATATTAAAGAGAGAGGAAAAGGGATTTAAAGGACAATCCAAACATCAAACGCTTGCCTTATGGGAAAAAAACCATGGATTCTTGTAAGCTTCTAACACACCAATCAGACCTAATCTGTATAAGCACAGACGCTATTTCCGTCTCTCTCCTCTGTGATTTCACACTAGCTGAGTTTTACTTAGCGTTAGCAACATGCTGCTCGGTGAAGCGCCGTGACTAGCGTGTTGTATGACTCACCGCTGCCTCATCTGGACTCAGTGCAAGAAAACCTGCCACAGATATTTTGCACACATCAAAGGACAGGTTAAAGACTGTACTCACTTTTACCCTGCATTCAAACACCACCTGAATGATTGTGTGCCAGGGTGAAAAAATCTTTTATAATAATCTTATTTTAAAAATAAAACCCAAGTGGAACAGGCATGCATCCACTGCCAACAGGTCGAGTCCTTTCAGAGATTTGTCCTTGCTGTGTCCTTGACCCTGTTTGGATCAATTCAAAAATCTAATCGGTTTTATCTGCTGGTTACAGAGGTAATGCCATATAAATCCTGCAAACATTCGACCAGTCGCTCTTGAGGAATCACGATAACGAGAACGTCGGACAAAAACAAAATGGTGGAAGCATAATCGAAAATATGGGATGAACCATTTCACCTTCAAGATGTTTTCACTTTTTTGCAGCGTGTTAGCAAATCTACTCTTAATACCAATGCAGACTGACCCAGTACTCTCCAACACCACCATACACCATCAAACACCAACTTTAACACCAACATTCTTCCGTAAAAACAAACATTCACCATGAAACGCCAACATTCTTCAACAAGACTAATATTCTCAACCGACAAACGCTAACATTTAGCATCAATTCTTCATTAAACACCAATATATCCCATGAAATGTTTCCAAACACCATCCAACAGCAGTAGTTTTCATCAAATACAATTAATCAACAAACACCATCCAGCTCATATTCAGTTCTACTCTATACAACGAACACCAACAACCACCATTCAACACCAACCTTTGAGTTTTTCTCAAATACTGTTAGCTTTATTAATGCTGTTATCACCAACAAACACTATCCAGCTCTACCATATTCAATTCTATTCTACATTAAGCACAACAAACACCAACAACCACCATTCAACACCAACCTCTGAACCAAGAAACATCATTCAACGCCAGCAGTTTTCCTCCAATACTATTAACACTGTCAATACTATTAAGACTCCATCACTCTAACATTGTTCTTTGGCTTTAGAGAGTTCAGTAAATGACACTTGACTCATTGTGAATGAATAAAAACATTCCAGAAATTCAACACCTGGGGTTTGTTGGTGTTTGTTTGGACTCTGTATGCAGTCAAATTCAAACTGCCACAGATTTTATTTTTTTTTGCACACATCAAGGAACAGGCTAAAGAGTGCTCTCGCTTTTATCCTGCTAATGCAGTTGACAGAAACAGTTTCCGCTACGCTGCGGTGGGTAAAAAGCGATTAAGGTCACTTCACTAGCAAAGTGGGGTGTCGCTAACTGTGCTCTTCTGCTTCTTTCAGCCCATCTTGTTTTCCTGCTGAGATGCAAAATGTGACAGCGAGTGCATGCTAGTGCTAGTTTGGATTTTTGTTTGGCAATTGAGTGCGTGCTAGTTTAGCTTGGGAATTGAGTGCGTGCTAGTTTAGCTTGGGAATTGAGAGCGTGCTAGTTTAGCTTGGGAATTGAGTGCGTGCTAGTTTAGCTTGGGAATTGAGTGCGTGCTAGTTTAGCTTGGGAATTGAGTGCTATTGTAGAGAATTGAATGCTATTTGCTGGTTTGCTACATTAACTGTGTGGTTTATCAGAGTGCTGGTTTACTCTGGAATGGGTTTTGAGGTCATTGAGTGCTCTTTGTGCTAATGGATTTGAAGTGAGCACGTGTTTTGTTCTTGGCTTTGAGGTTTTCGAATGCACAGGTTTGATCAGGTTCTGCTTTAGCTCCTCTCGCTGAAGGACAGTAATCTACAGCCGTGGGTATTTGTATGATGGACAGCTCCTGAGATCAATGCTAGCATCTGTTATCAAAAAGCCCCTGAGGCTGCTTGGCATTCATCATGAGCATGCTAGCGTGGAGCGTGGAGAGGCCTCTGCCCACTGCTAAAAGATAAAACGGCCTTGCTTCGTGACTCATCCTCGATTGCCTCGACTCATCTTCAGGGCTTTTTGGAGAATGTGCGAGGTCTGAAAGCTCTTTTAAGAAGACCAGCTTTAGGGAGGTGACTCAGAAAACTCATACCTGATAAGTGGATTTCTTCTCTTTGTCTGATGTCTTTGTACATTTCTCATACACAAAGGAAGTTTGGAATTTGGTTTAAAAATCAAAATAAGCAACAAAAGATTCATTTTTGTTCTGTTCACCTTTTGTATTTTCCTGATACATTTTTGGTTGCTAGCCAAACACCTGCATGGAGCGGCTTGTTTTTCTGATATTACTTATTATTATTATTATTATACCTATTATTATTGATGTTTATGCCTACTATTATAGTATGTTTATTTGCAGAGTAAACCCTTCCTGCAGACCTGGAGTTTCTGTGTGGATAAAGATCATGATACAGTGATGACACACAGCAAACACACTCGCTGTACAGCTCACTGCATCTCCAAACATCTTCCTGTCACCCCATGGCCTGCAGGAGCTGAACACAATTACTGTGTACAGTGAGCTGTCGGGTTTACCTCAGTGCACCGAGCTGATGAAACTCTGATGGAGTAGGTACATTAACAGAAGCACCCACTTCCTGATTGATTTGCTCACAACTTTAAATGATCTGTTTGACACCAACTCTTTTTGCTTGAGTACTAGAAAGGCCATTATCAATTTTTAAACTGAGGATACGTATTTGCCAAACAAATAAATCTTTACTATATAACTTTTACTATAAAACTTTTACTGCTACTTTCCCAACATTAATAAATATATAATACTTATTCTTCATAACAAGTACTACTAATAAATAATATATAATATGAAGAATATGCAGCTAAACCACTATAGTGAGTAAAATAAATAGAAAAGATCTGCTGTACATTACTAATGATGTTAGCATATCATCTCAAACAAACATTGTACACTCATTTACCATCAAACATCAATATTCTCCCTTAAAAGCCAACAGACAACATTAAACATACAGTCGGGTCCATATGCATTAGGACCATGTCACAATTTTGGTAATGTTGCTTCTGTACACCACCACAATGGATTTGAAATGAAGCAATCAAGATGTGATTGAAGTGTAGACTTTCAGCTTTAATTCAAATGTGGTTCAACTAAGTTGTCACTAAGAGTCCCGTCATTTTCACAGGCTCAAAAGTAACTGGACAAACTAACATGATTATAAATATTAGGATTATTTTTAATACTTGGATGCAAACCCTTTGCAGTCAATGACTGCCTGAAATATGGAACCCATGGACATCACCAAATGCTGAGTTTCCTCCCTTGGGTTGCTTTTGTGGTATGTTTTGGGTCATTATCCATCTGTACCAAGAAGCGCGATCCAGGTTTGCAGCATTTGACTGAATCTGAGCAGAAAGTATAGCTCTATACACTTCAGAATGCATCCTGATACTTCTATCAGCAGTCACATCATCAATAAACACCAGTGGCCCAGTTCTATTAGCAGACATACATGCCCCTGCCATAACACTTCCCCCACCATGTTTGTTGATGATGTGATATGCTTCGAACCCTTCCTTTCTTTCTCCAAAAGATCTTCTAGGCCTTTTAGTGTTGCTGAGCTTGCCAGTGGCCTCCTTCACTTGCATCAACACCACTTATTGAGAGTTCCCATGAATCAACTCCATACCATTTTCTTTCTAATTTGTCATGAAATAACGTGGAAACAGGCCATGAAACAATGTTATCAGTCAAATGTCCAATTACTTTTGAGCCTGTGAAAATGGAGGGGTAACTGTCCAAATACTTATGGATCTGACCGTACCATTCTCTATCAAACCCCAACATTCACCATCAAAGTAATTTTCCCCATCAAAGCCCAAGAAACACCAACATTCTCCATAAAATTCCAACAAGCACCAACATTCTCTAACAAATATCAAATGTTAACAATAAACAACAATATTCTCCATCAAATTTCCATTAACCACCAGTGTTCTCCATCAACACCCAACAAGTCAACCCCCTAAAACAATTCCAAAAAAAAAAACAGCAACATCTCATTGAAATATATGTTATGCACAAACATCAAACACCAACAAAACCAAACACCACCAACAAATACCAATGTTTTTCCTTCAACATTCTTCTTCAAACACTGTTATTTACGATCTAATGTAAATGTTCACCAACAAACACCATCCCACACCATTAACAGTAACACAAACAATAACAATACTGTCCAATATAAAATATTATATTAAACAGCAAACACCATCCAACACCTCCAGGTTTCATCAAATATTATTAAATAATAACACTGACAGTTTTTTTTCCTGAAATACAGTTAAACAACAAATACTAAAACAACAAACATCATCCAACACTGATGTTTTTCCTGAAACTCCAACAAACACCATCAGATTCCAAAAGTCTCCATCAAACACCAATGTTCCTCGTCACACTCCATCATTCTAATGTTGTCCCTTGGCTTTATAATATTCAGTCAATGAACCTATGAGTGAACTGGCTCATTGTGAGTGATGGAGAATGTTCTAGAAATGTACCACAATACCTGGGTTTTGTTGGTATTTGTTTGTGCTCTGTTACTAATGGACTCCCTAATGTACTCTTTAATAGGCTGGATTTGGACTTTCGGTCCTCATTTGCATGAGTGATGAGTCACTGCTGGCTTCTTCTTTTTTTTTCTGTTTTCCATTATGTAAATAGTTTATTACATAAGTTCAAACACATTACAGAGGTTTTACATTTTTATACATATGTAGCTCAACGTTAAAGCAAGAATTTATTTTAAACTTGTCCTGCTCTGATGATAGCATTGAAGAGGAAATGCTCAGGATCCGAGTACTAATCTCCACGTAATGTCCCCCCAATGGATGCATTGGATATTCATTTCATTGTCATGAGATGTCCATGATGGCTTATTAACAGAATAATCGGGAAATTCGGAGAGGCGTGAACTGAGAGGCACGTCTCGGATATGAAATTGGTTCTAGTGTAACATGGAGTCGTGTTGTAGCGCTGTGTGTCTGTGATGATTACAGAATTAGGGAGGAAATGAAATAGCATAATGTACAGGATTAAAAGAGGAACATTGAGCATGGCCTGTCTCTTTAGATGGAGAATCAGGGGTGGAAAAAAATTAATAAATAAAAACATCTTTATCTGCACAGAGAATGAGAATGAGGAAGTGTGTTTAGCGAGGCTAATACGATAGAGAGAATGAAAGAGGGTCCTAAAAGCTCCCACAGAGTGCCTCTAATGTACTCTGAAGAGAGGAGATATAAAGCCTGTTATAGCAATGAAGATGGGGCTAATTCCTGCAATGAGCCCCATAAGAGCCTCCCTATACCCCTGATGCATTATTTCCATTTCCGTTATTATTAGCCTTCACAGATTGCAGCTATTCTGAGTTTAAATTTGGTTCTTCTGTTTGGAAAACTGAAGATTGTCCATGGAAGCATTCGAGCACAGATGGGGTTCATCATTCCGCCTCTGTTCCTCTGATTGTTCACTGTTGAGGATCTGCTTTGCATAACAATCCCTGCTCGTTTCACTGAGCTACTCAAGGCCTGCCTGTTTCTCCCGACGGGAGCTCTGATTAGCAGTAATTGGCTGAGTGGCTTGTCAATCAAAGCGGTCGCCGGGGAGACCACCACAAGGTGACCTCGCCTCCGTGTGAATTTATGACGGCTTCCTTTTAGGACGAGGGTGAGTGTGTTTTATTAATTCGGCAGGGAAGCAATTAATAAAGAACAATAAGAGAGGCAGCAGGATGTCGAGTCAATCGCTCATGCTCAAACTTCCATAATCCTCTGGGGTTACAGTTTCAAACTTGCAGTGATACTGTATAACCATACAGCCATCTCTAACCTTAATACATTTCACACAAGCTACCTGCAAACTCAATACCTTACATACAACCTACACCTGCCCTAACCCTAGTACCCTACACATAACCTCCTGCTACAATGTACACTTTGACTGTACACCCAACCTACACCTACCTTTAAATTTGATAACCTACACCCAACCTACCCCTATACCTACCCCAACCTTAATACCCTACACCATCCCTTAGGCCTAATACCCTACTAAGAACCTACCACTAATACCCTACACCATCTCCTAGACCTAATGCACTACACAGAACCTACCCCTAATACCCTACACAATCCTTAGACCTAATACCCTACACAGAACCTACCCCTAATAAGCTACATCATCCCTTAGTTTTATTACCCTACACAGAACCTACCCCTACACCTAACCCTAATACCCTACACCATACCTTTTTCCCAATACCCTACACAGAACCTACCCCTAATACCCTACCCCATCCTTAGTCATAATACCTTACACAGAACCTACCCCTAATATCCTACACAGAACCTACCCCTAATACCCTACCCCATCCTTAGTCATAATACCTTACACAGAACCTACCCCTAATACCCTATACAGAACCTACCCCTAATACCCTACACCATCCCTTAGTCTTATTACCCTACACAGAACCTACCGCTAATAGCCTATACCATCCTTAGCACCACTAAAAACAACAACAAAAAACCTTAGTATCTCACACTTCACGGTTTGGAACCATTTGGAACCTGGGAACCGCTTTAACTTTCCACTGCACAGGAACCAGGGCTTTTAATAGTTCTTGTTTCGTAATTCCAGGAACTTCTTTACCTCGTCCTATAGAGTAGGTAAGTTTCTGCAACCCAGGAACTAATGGGGTGAATCACTGCCCTGATTGATCAGACTGAGTCTATGCAAATAAAGACAGAGATTGGTCATGATTTACAGATTGACCAGCCCTGTTACCTTTTATATCAGAACAGGAACTCAGTGGGGTTCTCCTTCAGTAAATTTCCCCAATGTTATAGACTGGTAAGAAAGGGCCTACTCCTAACATCTGACATCTGAACTACACTAATCCTACCTCGGACACCTTAACATGTTTTCTAGCTAGATAAATAAACCAGGGCTTTTTATAGTTCATGTACTGTAGAAGGGTAGACTTCTGGACGTTTCCCAAATGTTCAGTTTTGTAAGAAAGTGTCTGAAGTACTTCTGAGGTAGAGTAGGAGAGACCTTTATACCTGACCTCAGAATTATCTTATTCCTACCTTCATATCTTTCTATCTATCTATCTAACCAGCTAAATGGATAAATAAAACAGTTCCTCTGGGTTGTGTTTATGTGGTCAGTTCAGAGATTAGCGTTAATATCACTAAATTAGCAGGTCAGGATTACATCTTTTAGATTGACCTGTATCTTCTTCTGTCTATCCCCCATGGCTCTGGGTTTAAACAGGATTGGCCTTTTGTGTCTCTCCCATAAATACGAGCTTGACGCAGATGTGTTTATGCCAGCAGACTTTCTGGATTATCTGTCAGAGAAATCTAAGAGGATTTGCAGGTCTGAAATCAGTGATAATACACTGCCACCACAGCACGGCTCTGGCAGGCTTACGGCAGAATTACAGACAGCACCGGAGATTCAGAGCTGACTTTTTTTTTCATGGTGCTGTACAGTAAAATAAAACAGGATTAAAATGCAATTAACCGCACGGTGAGTGATTAATACAGCGGGTAATGGGATGGGGCTCGGGTTTGATTTTTTTTTATTTTTAGGGAGCAGAGCGGGAGAGGACGCACTGAGTTCATAAATCACATGTGACAGATGCGACAGATATCTGAAGATCCATTTATCATGACAGCAAGAGACAGAAAACACTCCACACTTCTCTGCTTGTGTATAACATCACTTCCTGTACACTGGAGTCACTAATTAGCTTCATGTAGATTAGATTTGAGGAGCTGTTCAAGGGAAAGAGTATAGTATTCAGTACTCCATGACATCAAAAATTTCCTTAGATATTGTTTGCTAACTGTCTAGAATGCTAATTAGCCTGCTTGCTTGTCAAACAGCTGATCTGATGGTTTTGCAAGCTAGACTTTTCAGTAGCGGTGATACTTTTCAGTGTGTATGTTGTAGCTTGCAAGATAAAAAATATGAAGCCTTGTAGCTAAACAAATGATACACATCAAATCCACTGTTTGTTTGTGTTTTTTAACTAGCCACAACGCTAATAAGCTAACTTGCTAACTTTGTAGCAGAGTAATGTAGAAACACTTCATCAGCTGTGATTTAGCTTCATCAGCAGTGAAGAGAACACACAATCAAATCATATAACTGTAAAATTTAGACAGCTCTGTCCACCATTTTGGAAAATATCCGCCATTTTATAAGTCTGTAAATAAAAGGTACTTACAGAATATAACGCTTTTCCTCCACTTTGGTTTATTTCTTGTAATCAATGGACAAACTGTGAGAGAGAAAGAGAGAAACATTAATATAAAACTGATACAGTCTTTATTTTTATTTCTTTACACACACAGTCTCAGTGAAGGAGGCGTGGCCTCTGTGTGTGTCGTGTCAGTCTCAGTGAAAGAGGCGTGGACTCTATGAGTGTCCTGTCAGTCGCACTGAAGGAGGCGTGGCGTCTGTGAGTGTCCTGTCAGTCTCAGTGAAAGAGGCGTGGCCTCTGTGAGTGTCCTGTCAGTCTCAGTGAAGGAGGCGTGGCCTCTGTGAGTGTCCTGTCAGTCTCAGTGAAGGAGGCGTGGCCTCTGTGAGTGTCCTGTCAGTCTCAGTGAAGGAGGCGTGGCCTCTGTGTGTGTCCTGTCAGTCTCAGTGAAGGAGGCGTGACCTCTGTGAGTGTCCTGTCAGTCTCAATGAAGGAGGCGTGACGTCTGTGAGTGTCCTGTCAGTCTCAGTGAAGGAGGCGTGGCATCTGTGAGTGTCCTGTCAGTCTCAGTGAAGGAGGCGTGACCTCTGTGAGTGTCCTGTCAGTCTCAGTGAAGGAGGCGTGGCATCTGTGAGTGTCCTGTCAGTCTCAGTGAAGGAGGCGTGACCTCTGTGAGTGTCCTGTCAGTCTCAGTGAAGGAGGCGTGACCTCTGTGAGTGTCCTGTCAGTCTCAATGAAGGAGGCGTGACGTCTGTGAGTGTCCTGTCAGTCTCAGTGAAGGAGGCGTGGCATCTGTGAGTGTCCTGTCAGTCTCAGTGAAGGAGGCGTGGCATCTGTGAGTGTCCTGTCAGTCTCAGTGAAGGAGGCGTGTCATCAGAGTGTGTCAATTTAATTTTATAAGGCATTGCTCACTATCAAAACATCTTTATGTACAGTATAATATTGAATTTTATATATCGTTAACGATGTATTAAGAGGCACATCATATGATCTGTGAATGAGAGTATTGATAATACAATATGTAACAGTATGATCCAGCATCATTTATATCCCGATATTCATCAGGAAAGTCCGTACAGCTCCCTGAGCAGTGCAGAAAATGTCGCCCTAATCCAAGATTTCAATTAGAGATGTTTTGAATAACAGGCAGAATGTGGCCCGCAGGCACGAGTGTAAAGTGAGCCAGTATATTCTTCATTAATTAACACAGCACTAAATACCAGGCTTTTTTTTAAGTGAAATTAAATTAAATTCCTCGAACTGACTGTCTAACCTGACAGGGAAAAGTTCATTCAAATTAAACAAGAGACAGAAATGGGTTTGTGCTCCTGAGAGTTTAATAGTAAGAGTGAATTATACAATATTGAGCTGTGTGCTTTAAAATAAAAATTTTTTTAAAAAATTAAAAAAAGAAGGAAAACTGCTACTGTATGTACCACAAGAGAGTTGGAGGGTTGCGGAAAAGAATAGAAATGACATCAGAACCAGAAACAAATGTTTATTACGGTCTCAGATACTCATTTTCAAGGTGATTTGAGTCACGAATAAATGAATATGTTGAGAAGAAATAGGACATCGCAGGTAGATTCAGATTTTTTTTAATACAGCAATGCATTAATATTCAAGGCACTGAATATTCATTAGGGTGTTATTACTGTACTATACATAACATATTTAAGATTAATTTAACTTTGCAGTTTCTCTCAGGATCATTAAATTTCTACCATCTATCTAACTGTACGCAAGCGTTAGCAATCGTTCATTTTCTAAATACGCGTGACTTACTGTTGGCTCTAATGAATCCTCTGACCAATCAAAAAACAACAACTTATAGAAGTGGTTTATACGACCTCTCAGTAAATGCGTACAAAGACATCCATCTATTTTCTGTACTGCTTATCCTACACAGAGGTAGGATAAGAGGTGTGAGGCAAGCGTGCTAACCACTAAGCCACCGTACACCCTTGTACAGAGACATTACGTACGTAGCTAGTTCAGTTAGCTCGCTTTGCTAATCTAATCTGAGAATGAAGCTAAAAAGAAAACTGAGCATGTAACATTGTAATAATGTAGTAATTATAGTAATAATCATGTCGATTAGTGTCTCATTTACGATGTGTTCAACTAGTTAGTGTTAGAAGATATACTACTATATATACACTACTGTTTTTAATCACTGGGCAGACCACGCCCACAAGTGACATAGAAGTACTATACAATTACTATATGTATACTATATGTATTACTGTACTATATATATATAGGTATATATAAAATTTATTAAGTAATAAACACTGTGTGTGTGTGAGTGATGGGGCGGTGCAATAAAGAAGAGTCACTGTTACCACCCCAAAGTTGATTCGTTTCCTACAGCAGCATGCCCCCAAGTGTTTTATTCCCCTTACACCACAGCAGTTTACCACAGATTACATATTTGTTTGGTTAAAGGACGACACATTTGATCTATTTAAGACAAAAACCGCAGCTTGTCATGTTACCAAGAAACTGCAAAAAAGCATAAACTCCTCTGTCCTGAAGATGGCAGAAAACTTAAAGTTACTTTGGACTGTTACAAAGCGCTGACACTGGAGACTCCTTCCATAAATGTTACATAAACATCTCCTTACAGAAAACTTCACCACATCAACACCCTCTGAACCAATCAGAGTGCAGAATTCAACAGCACTGTTGTGTAATACACTATATACTCTATATACTCTATAGTAGTCTATATGCCCTATATTAGATACATTATATAGTGTATATATAGTGTAGTTACTGTGTATCTAACATGAATTTACTCTCTCTGCACTTTATTTACCTCCCAGTGTCACTCTTCCTTATTTCCCTTCCTCTTCCAGTCCATTTTGATTCTTGCACCATGCACAGAAACACACTTTGGCCTCATTTAGTCTGATTTATCATACGCCGCTGACCACCTACCAGACGATTAAATTAATAAGAGCGGATCGAGCACCCCATGTCAGTCAGACCAGCCTTTTATACAAGACTCCATCTCCTTCTAATGAATCGTAACTCGAGTGAACCATCAGCCGAGCATAAATTTCCCGCGAGGCTACGAAAACAAACAGCACAAATGAAATAAAGACATTACTGTGATTTCACTCAGGTGCCTCTCAATTTAGGAATAAAAGCACAAAGCAGAAGCTCGAAACCCACAACTTACACATAAAAGCTCAAGGCCTCCATTTTATATTTCTGAGTAACAAATCCAAGGCTGCGTTTCAGTAAAGATTTTAACATTAACTATGCCACTTCCTCTCCATGTCCCCTGGGTTAAACCACTGAATTTCAGGTTTTATTTCATTGATACATGACTCTATCAGTGATAAATGCTGTTTCTTAAAATGACCTCTTATATTTAGAAAATTATAATAAATAAATTAAGTTACACATCCTATTATTTGGCCTCATGTCGTCTCCTTGTCTTTGCTAGTTCTTATCTTTATGGAAAAGGAAGTAGATTAGTTACAGTACAGTTCAATCTGTTTATGACTTTATTTTCACGTTGAGACACTGAGGATATTTCAGAACAGAAAAGTGGTAATATTTGCTGCACCCAGCTTCAATAGTCCTTTCCTGATTATTATTCCACCTGGGACTCGTTAGCTTAATTCATCTCCAGCCTTATCCTTCACTCATGTCTTGTGGGATGGGTTCCGGCTTTGACATTTTTTTTTTTTTTTTGCGAGGTAAAAATTGTGTTCTGGTAAACATACTTCTATGTGATTGTTAGCAGAACTTAAGCAAGTGCTACGATCGATCGTGTCATGACTGTGCTGGTGGCCATTTTGAAACTGCTGTTGTCGGTTGGTTCACAGAGCTGTCAGAAAACTCCCCAAATTGAGAGTAGGAGGCTGATGTGAATTACATTTTTTTTTTTTTGCAATTGCATTTATGTGCGTATGATGTGAATATAGCATTAGTCACTTTGTAAAGTGTGTAAAGACATGGCTGCCACAGACTTTCACACTCAGCAGATTACTGATCATGCTCACCTGCACTCAATTCCACCACAGCATATAAGGAGAACACGCTCTGTGTTTTCGTACCAGTTGATACCAAGCAATTCCTTGTCATCATCTATCTATAGTTTTTTTTTTATCCTATTCTGGTTTTCACGTTCTTGCTATCGTCTATCCTCTCGTTCATGCTGTTTGTTCATCGCCTGTTTCTTGATTACGATTCTCTCACACGATTTTGGATTTCTCTGCGAGCTTTACTAATAAAGCTGTTGCTCGCCTGCATTCACGTCCTGACAAAGTGATACTGTTTTAGTAATTTTGTAGTAATTTTATCCAATTTCATATGGATCAAATTGTACGAAAAGGTAAAAACACTAACCCCACCTGTAACCCCGCCCATAACCCACCTGTAACCCCACCCATAAGCCTGACCTTAACCATCGTACCTTTCATTATGAATTGAAACATGCAGTCACAAAATTGCAATGTTAAAGAAAGGATGTCTCAATTTTACTTAGCTAAGGTAATCACTTCGCTACAAGAGCAAGAGCTGACACAGAACCTCACAATGTTTTCACTACTCTCTGTACTTTTTTCCACTCCTAATCACCTGCATTCTTGATTTCTTGTCTTATCCAGCGGATCACGATGCACTACGCTTTTAACCTGAACAGTAATTTAGCTCTTGTATCATAATTGCCTCTTAACATGACAATGTAAAATACTTGCTTCTGATTGGCTGGCAGGTGTGTGATTCTTATCTTTATCTAGTTTCTCATATCAGGACACCAAATAGTGTCAAAAGTTCTACTTCACTTTACTACAATTACGATTATATATGACAACGATTATTAATAACAGTTTAGTCTAGGGTTGTATCCTTTACTGAAAGAAAATGCTAATGTTGTAGTTAATGTAATAGTTCATAATTCACGACAACAACAAAAAGACTTGCGACATAATCGTAGCACAATAGCAACGTAACAATGCTAGTCCTTATGTACATAAGATCGAATGTACACTAAATATTATTGATCGGTTATGCAGTGCTGTTAAGTTGAGGTATTTAACCCTGCTGTAGTGTTTAGCAGTGTGTCTTATTGTCATAGGTGATCTATCCAATTTTTTTATTTCTCCATGCACTCGGTCGAAGACAAATCCAAATACCAAGTTATGAAACATGTAATTCACTCTGGAGAGCTTGGGCACTCATTCCCCCACTGGAGAACCCATCTCCTCTTGTTCTTTCTCTTCTCTCTGACATTTTCTATTCACTATCACACACTGATACACCGTATGATCCACTCATGACTCAGCAGCACATTTCCCTGACAAAAGCCACATGCCAGAGCTTTCAAACTGCATACATGGCCTGTGTATTGTGCTAAATGCTAAATGCTAATGACTACGGCATGACTCAAACCATGTGTCCCAAACTGTAAGGAAGAAGGAAAGGACTGTATGGCTCTGTGTGGATTGACTGTGGAGGATTATGTATTTAATGCAAAAGATAAAGTAATAATTAAACAAATAAAGGCTGTAGGAAGCTAAGAGCAGAGCCAATGAGAACACCAGATGGCAGATCAGCTTTAAACCACTTAGCCGTATGTCTGAATCGCACCCTGCTCACTACATACTGCACTGTATTGGCTGTGTGTGTATGCGTGTGTGTGTGTGTGTGTGTGTGTGTTTGTGTGTGTGTGTGTAGTCGTGTGGAGAATATTCACTCCTGAATTCCTGAAACAGTTTAAAACTGCAACCTTCTTAAATGCAATGTTAGAAATCTTTCAACTACAGAGTATCAGCTCCAGTGTATCAAGGTGCAGCTCCTGAGGAGGAACCAAAGGACACGACCTAAAGCGAGGGAAGTGAGCTGGGGTCAGGAACAGGCTGAGGGCTTGTGCACACTGTGCTCCCCTGCCTCGCATCCTGCTAGCCAACGTCCAGTCTCTGAACAAGCTCAATGACCTCAGAGGTCATTCCAGAGGGACATTCAGGACTGCAACCGTCTCTGCTTCACTGAGACATGGCTGAACCCTGCCTATAATGTGGGGCCCGCCACTGGAAACATGGACGAGTACAAGTTTGCACCAGACAATGTGTGCAGAGCGATGAAAGAGGCAAAGCGATGCTACAGGAAGAAACTAGAGTCACAGTTCCAACAGGGTGGCTCTAGGAGCCTGTGGCAGGGACTGTGAACAATAATGGACTATAAAACACCATCCTCCAGAACAGTGAATGCAGAAGATTCTCTGGAAGACGAGCTGACCACTTTTTATGCTCGCTTTGAGGCTGCAACTAACAGCACTAACGGTGCTAGCGGTACTAACAGAGCGATCAGCGCTAGCAGTCCTAGTGGAAGTATGCATGTGGAGAGTGTCAGAACAGGAAACGGTTTAATCATCTCGGAGCATGACATGAGGAAGTTTTTCAGGAGAGTGCAGCAGGACCAGACGGCATCTCAGCTTGGGTCCTTAGAGCTTGCACTGACTAGCTAGCACCGGTGTTCTCCGAGATATTCAATTTCTCCCTGGCACAGTCAGTAACAGTCCATTATCGTTCCTGTCCCAAAGAAATCCCAGCCTGCCTGCATCAATGACTATCGCCCAGTAGCCCTGACCTCAGTTGTGATGAAGTGCTTTGAAGGTCTAGTCAGAGACTTCATCACCTCTTCATTGCCTGACACCCCGGACCCATTAAAATTAGCATACCATCCCAATCGCTCTACCGATGATGCCATCACACACCTCCTACACACAGCCCTGAGCCATTTGGACATCAGGAAGGGGCATTATGTTAAAATGATGTTTGTTGACTTCAGTTCAACATTTCACACAATAATTCCCTCTAATCTCACCACCAAGCTGGTGGACCTGGGACTTAGCCCATCCCTGACAGTGGATCTCCAACTGCAGTACAGGTGGGCAGACATGTCTCACCCTCCCTCACCCTCAGCAATGGAGCCCCCCAGGGTTGTATCCTGAGCCCCTTGCTATACTCACTGTACACTTATGACTGTGTGGCTACTTCCAACTCTACCACCATTGTTAAGTTTGCTGATGACACTGTTGTAGTGGGCCTGATCTCTGATAGCAATGATAAAGCCTACCTAGAGGAGATTAAAAGCCTGGAGAACTGGTGTCAGGAGAACAACTTTCTCCTGAACATCAGCAAGACAAAGGAGTTGATTGTGAACTTCAGCATAAAGCAGGAGGTGAGCTACCAACCCCTTAAGCTCAATGGGGCCCCAGTGGAGAGAGTGGACAGTTTCCAATACCTTGGTGTTCATATCGTGCAGGACTTTAAACTGCCCTCTAAGGTGCTAAGGAACTTTTACGCCTGCACCATCGAGAGCTTCCTGACAGAAAGCAGCACAGCCTGGTTAGGGAACAGCACCAAGCAGGATTGGCGGGTTCTCCAGAGGGTGGTGCGATCAGCTGAGCGTACCATCTGCACTGAGCTCCCTGACCTGCAGTCTATCTACAGCAAGCGGTACTGGACCAAAGTCAGAAAGATAGTGAAGGATCTCAGTCATCTGAACAATGGACTCTTCTCTCTGTTGCATTCTTGGAAGTGCTTCCGCTCCCTAAAGGCCAACACAGAGAGAATGAGGAGGAGCTTCTTCCCACAGGCCATTCAGGCCCTCAACCATGGACAACACCAAGGACTAGAGCTTGGACTTGTTTGCACAACACCCACTACCTCAGCCTGATGTTGCACAGCATATATTGCACAAACAACTGCACATATCTGCACCTTATTCAAAATACAGTCGTACTGTTTCTGCCACCGATCTTTCCATCCCATATATCATATTTATATATATATATATATATATATATTTATTTATTTATTTATTTAATATAATTTCTCCTTTACTACTTGCATGGAAGTAAATTCTGGTTTATGTAAATTAGATTTTTATGTCACGGACAGTCAAAAAGAGCATTTCACTGCATGTTGTACTCTGTATGGCTGTGTATGTGACCAGTAAAATTTAAATTTTAATTTGGTTAAATAGAATTGTGTGCCATGGCTTGCATAAGAATTAAACTAAAATGTATTTTATTTCTTTTCTTTCTTTCTTCTTTCTTGTTCTGTCTTTCATGTTCTGTTATTCTTCTCCTTCTTTCTTTCTTTTCTGAAATAGAGGAGTGAAAATGCTCACATGATCAAGCCCCACCCCCTTCACCCAATAAAATCAGTGTTATTTGACCTCGTCACTTATTTGCTGCTCACACACAAGCTTTTGCAGTTCATTCCCTAAAGAGCTTTTGTGGTTTATGGTGTGAAAAAAACCTCTAAAATCTCTCTGGTTATTCTCTCTGTCTCTGAAATGTGAGCCGTAAACGAGTGTGTGGCTTCATTATCTGAAGGTGGAAGGCGGAGAATGAGGCTGAACTCGAGTAAACAAACCCAGCCGAGCGACTCCAACACTCCACATCATCAATCTACTAATAGAAGTGTTTTATAGGTGGAGCACAGAGACGAGCTGGAGAACAACCACACTGAGCTGAGAGAAAGATCTCCACATTCTCCAACTCTACTGCCTCTAAAGCACCTCCATCCACCTCCATTTATTACATCTACTGTCCTGTTGGAGCTTAGTTCCTGGTTTTGTATCTGCTGGTCATTCTATTTATTTATCTATCTGTCCACCAATTCCTTCTCTCTATCCTCCAAATCCTCTACTTTCTTTTATCCATCTGTCCATCAACCAATTCATTCATCCATCTATACAACCATTTCTTCTATCCGTCCATCTGTACATCCAATCCTTCATCTGTTTATCCATCCATCCATCCATCCATCCATCTGTGCTGCTAAGTACCATAAATGCATCCTTTTCTTTCATCAATCTGTCCATCAATCAGTCTTTCCATCTAGGTATAAATTTTTCTATCTATCCATTTATCCATCCCTGCTGTTAGGTGCCATCCATCCAGTTATTTACTCCTCTGTCTGTCAATAAATCATTCATTCCATCAATTCATCCACCCATCCATCCACCCATCCACCCATCCATCCACCCTCCATTTTTTCTGCTAAATGTCATCCATGCATCCCTTCTTTCTTCCATCTGTCCATTAACCAATCCATCCGTCCATGCTACTGTGTTCCTTCTGTCTATCCATTCTTCAACCCATCCATCCATCACTTCTGCTGGGTGCCATCCATCCACCTATTCACCCATGTATACATCTGTCCAGTCCAGTCCATCCATCCATGTGTCTGTTTAATAACCTGCATCAGTTATGGTATCAGTTATGGTGTTGTTGGAGGCTACTGTCAGTAATTAATGTCAGGATTAAGAACTTTACATAATTAATAATCAGAGCTGCTTGTTTTACACACCTTCTAATGGACTTACTGGAATTTCATCATCATGTCATCATTCACACACACACACACACACACACACACACACACACACACACACACACACACACACACACACACCCTGATCCACATAATTTACTTCATAAACCTCAGACCTAAACTGCATAATTACCCTATTTGTTGTGATTCTTAGAAAAAGGGAGGAAAATCATTGTATTTACATGCAGTTATTGAGTAATAAACACATCTGAACAACGCGATGTGTTTTATAATAATTTATGCACGAAAGAGATTTGAAATACTGGGCAGTGGTAGGTCAGTGGTTAAGATGTTGGGCTACTGATTGGAAGGTTGTGAGTTCAAATCCCAGCACCACCGAGCTGCCACTGTTGGGCCCTTGAGCAAGGCCCTTAACCCTACAGCTTGCTCTGCTGTATAAATTAAATAAATGTAAATCACTCTGGATAAGGGTGTCTGCCAAATGCCATAATATAAATAAAAACAGTAATTGATATCAGATGGATGATCAGATTTGAAGTTTGAGATTGATGGACATGTGAAATGGCAGAAGACTGTGATAGGTTAATTACTGTGATTTCAGATATTATTTTTTCAGTAAAAGGGCAAAAAGATAATTACACCGAAGTTGAGCCAACTCCGGACACCTCTGACTTCTGACAGGACTGCTGGGAGAATAATTGGCTCATCTGTGTTGAAGAAGTTGGAATAGATGTAAAGAAACTCTGTGACCTTTGACATGCTCTATGATGTAATTTCCTGTAACTGTCATAACTGCCCATTGTCTCATGCTAATCGCTCCACACAGTCTGCTGTATTAAAATTCCATCTCAGTTTTTCCATCATGCTCCAGAGGGACGTGTGCGTTTTATGAACCACCACTTCAAGCAGATGTGTGTGTGTGTGTGTGTGTGTGTGTGTGTGGGTGTGTGTGTGTGTGTGTGTGTGCCTTTCTATAAAACTCTCAGGAAATGCGAGTGGTAAACATCATTAATGAGCCGTCAGTGTTTACCTGTCGCCGGCAGGAAGCTTTAACGTATCTGCAGTGCTCGGTCACGCTGGAAGCACTTCAGGAATGAAAGCGTTTGCTGTAAGTACGCATCTATAATGAGGGCTTCATCTGTGCTCGTTTAATGCAAAGGAGTGCTGTTGAATCCTGGATTCTGATTGGTCAGAAGGTGTTGATTACTTTTCTATAACAGCAGCTCTGACAGTAGCGCAGGTTTATATTAACGCGCTCGTTATAATACGTTATCGTTTCTATAGTAACGGCTCATTCACAGGGACGTGTACAGTGGACGCTCCTCTAATAATAAACAGATTTTTTTTTTTTTTAATTATGGGGAAGTTTTCTGTAAGGAGATGTTTATTTAACATTTATGGAAGGAGTCTCCAGTGTCAGCGCTTTGTAAAGCTGTAACTTTAAGATTTCCGGCATCTTCAGGGCAGAACGCTTCACTGCGGTTTCTCAGAAGGAACTGTGATGTGTCATTGGTTAATAAATAAAAACTGTCATTTTGGGGAGATTCCTGTGGTATAAGAGGAATAAAGCACTTGAGGATGTGCTGTTATAGGAAAATAATCAACAATGTTGATTAACAAAGGTTGGGTGATGAAGTGGAGTTACTGTTACCACCCCAAGTATTATGTTTATGATTATTTTCCTATAAGAGCACACCCCAAAGTGTTTTATTGCTGTTATACCACAGCACTTTACTAATAATAATAATAATAATAATTGACTGTTCTCACGTACATTATAGCAGCTATCACACATTATAACAGTCATTTTACTGAGAAACCGTGAATTGTAAACCCCTCTGTCCTGAAGATGTCAAAAACGTAAAGTTGTACAAAGCGCTGACACTGGAGACTCCTTACTCCTTATAAATGTTAAACAAACACCTCCTTAAAGAAAACGTCACCATATCAGCGATTACACGCATTTATTAATCTGTCAATTATTAGCGGAGTCCCTGTGAATCAGCTGTCACTATGGAAACGATAACATATTAGAACGAGCGCATTACTATAAACCTGCGCTACTGTCAGAGCTGCTGTTATAGAAAACTAATCAACACCTTCTGACCAGCACCTCACAGGAAAACAGTCTCAACACGAAGCTGTCCAGATTTATAAAGCGAGCAGCACAGTGAGCGTCCGCTCGGGGAGGAAGTGGATTCACCCGGCTTTGTCTACACATCTCACTCCAGCTCAGAGACACACCCTCATAAACACGTGGAGTGTCGTATTTACTTCTAAATCTCACTTCGCCGTTTTAGTATTTTTGGTTCATTTGGTCCGTCTTTAGTCGTCAAGTTGATTCATTGCAGTCTTACTCAAGGAAAATGTGCACACTTGTCACACTGTACAATGTACAACGCGCACATGTGAATTGTGACTTGTCATTTATAATAATACATTTTAAAAAAGCGATATGTAAAAAAAAACATAAAAACACATCTCATTTTATAAATGAAATATAATCGATATTATATTTCAGCTGTGAAATGAAATTCTTTCTCTTTCTAATTTCTTTAATTATCTTGTAATCTATGTTATCCTGGTATCCCCTGGAAATCCAGATCATCCTCAGATTCATTACACATATACTGTTTATTTGAAGTTTGAAACATATGACAGAAAATAAAGTCCTTTTTAAATTTTTTTTTTTAGTATTTTTAAAATACTTTATGTCTAAAAAAAAAACCCCAAAAAACAAATATAGATAAATAAATAAAAATAAAAATAAAACCTTCATGTTCTTCATTTTCTTTGATATGTTCCAGCTTGAAAGAAGTTGCAGGTGCTTTCAGCAAGTGATATTTTGACTCAGGTGTGATATGTGTCTGGAGGGCTTTAGGACCGAGTGTCACTCTGACTAAGCCATCTGTCTGGATCGTTTTCTCAGTAGGGGTGAAAATGAGATGAAGAAACTTTGCAACACAATAAAGATTCTCAGCTTCCTCAGAAAGAGACACACACCGAACTGACATGTTGTTTTTAACGCACGTTTATCGACGTCTCCTCTGATTTTCCTCTCGGTCCAATCACTTTGCTCATCACAAGGGCCAAGATTTTCACAAAAGCAATTTTTTTGACTCATATTTAAACAAATGATTAACAATCCAAGATGGGGTGAAATTAGCTTTATTGTTGACCTACAGTACATCGCTCGTTTCGTACATTACTCACATTACTCACATTACTCACATCGGTGTATGCGCATGTGCATAACACTGGTTTCTCCATTTTTATATTCATATTTTAAAAAGAAATTGAATCCAAAAAATGTTATATAGCTTTTTGAATATGTATCCTGTATGTTTGTACTTATTTATTTATTTGATTGTTTGTTTTTCTCTTACTTTTCTTTTTTCTCTTTAATAATCCAAAAAATATACAAATATTGCAAACGGTCCTTATTCCTTATTTATATTTATGCTTTTATATTTTTGATGCTTTTATAAATATAAATATTTACTTATTTGTTTGCTTGTTTTTATAATTATACAGCTTTAATGAATGAATCAATGACTGAATTAATTTGTTCTTTTTCTTATTTTCCTCTTTAGAGAGTCTTTAATCATTTAAAAAAAATCATATTAAATAATAATATTAAATAAAAACAAAGTTCTTATTGCCCTCTGAAATGCAGGGATGTTGGGTCGGTTGTTTGAATATATATATATATTTTTAAATCTTCAGATTCTCCACCACATTTCCAGCTGCTTTTGCACATCAGCTTCATCACCGGCTTAAGCGTATTTCCATAACCTTTGCGCATCATTCACACAATGTTATGATACCTTTCATGTCTCTAATTACATCACGCCCAGGTATCATTGTTCTCTCCCGGTATGCGGAGGTGACATTTAAGAAGCTCTTTATGAAGTGACCACATCTCTGACACATACAACGAATTTCCACCAATTAGAGAGTCGAGCCGATCTTCCCGTGGTGGACTTGCAGGTTCCTGAAGGACGGAGTGTGCTATGCTTCATTAGTGGATAAGATGAATACCTGGATGTATCCATGTCTCCGCTTGTGTACTGTCTATTCATGACTCTAAGGTTTTAATTGACATTCCTCTTTCATCTCTTGACTGAGAGCAACAAAGAGCCGTGTTGTGTACGTACATTAGTGAAGAAGGTTCCTGAGATATTACGTTCTTTTCATTAAGGTCAGGGGGGCAGAACTAATCCGCTCCTTCATGAACAATGCCAACGGGATAATATCTTAATTACCAGATACACCAGTGATTCCCAGCTCCAGTCTAGAACAAAAGCACTGCTCGGTTTTGTTTTCCGAGACCGGGAGGTTGGGAGTTTAAATCCCAGAACCACCACAGAGCCACTGCAGGGTTCTTGAGCATGGTCTTTAAACCGTTGGGAAAACCCTTAAAGGGTTTAAACAAGGCCCTACAACATCAATGTTCCCTCACCGAAACAAGGGTTCCAAGTACAACCCTAATTATCCAATAAACCTTTGACGAACCTCAAGGAACCTGTCTATGTTTCACCATCATTCCGCTGGGTGGCCAGCCATTCCCTGGCATTTAAACCATTAATATCCATATTAAATCACACATTAGGCACCATTTAATTATAAAATAAATTCCACACACCCCCTCAGTACAGATTTTATTTCATGAACATTATTTAAATGTCTGCTGCAATAATACTTATTCTATTTATTAGAGCCAAAGGGCTTTTTATACTTGAACTTTCCACTGACAGAACACATTAGGGTCTATAATAATTATAGGCTGACCTGTTTTTGAGTGCAATGCGAAACAATAAAGATGAAACATGAAGCGATAAAGAAGACATAGATGAAAATAATCCGTTAAAATGACTGCTAGAAGCTGATTGGTTGTTTTTCAGTACCACAGTCATCATTAGGAATATACACCGATTATGTAGGTCCTCCATGTGCCACCAAAACACCTCTGAGCCGTCGAGGCATGGACTCCACAAGACCTCTGAAGGTGTGCTGTGGAATCTGGCACCAAGACATTAGCAGCGGATCCTTTATGTCCTGCAAGTTGCGAGGTGGGGCCTCCATGGATCAAACTTGTTTGCAGTGTGGCAGGAACCATTATCCTGCTGAAAGAGGCCACTGCCATTAGGGAATACCGTTGCCATGAAGGTGGTACGTGTCAAAGTAACATCCACATGAATGCCAGGACCCAAGGTTTCCCAGCAGAACATTTCCCAGAGCATTACACTTCCTCCGCCGGCTTGCCTTCTTCCCATAATGCATCCTGGTGCCATGTCTTCCCCAGGCACCTGGCCGTCCACATGATGTAAAAGAAATTGTGATTCATTAGACCAGGCCACCTTCTTCCATTGCTCCATGGTCCAGTTCTGATGCTCACATGCCCATTGTAGGAGCTTTTGGTGGTGGACAGGGTCAGCATGGGCACTCTGACCGGTCTGTGGCTACACAGAACAATCCAGTATACCAAATATTAGCTCAACTCACCTTGCAGTTCCTGAGAAACAGGTATTTGAACTTAATATTGCCTTCCATAGATGACCACGCCCCAACCTTAGGACACAGCCTCAAAATCTAGTCCTGAACATGCTGAACACGTTTTGTGTGAATCCATGCAACTAATCATGAGTTATTAAAACAATTCATGGTATGACATATGGTTCGTGAGATATGGGCAAAATGTAAAAAAGTTCACTTTGGGATCATCAATGGGCCAATCTCTTTTGCCTGAGTAGAAAAAGGGATACTACCTAATGGCAAACTTTCACATCTCTCTGACTTTAAGGAAGAAGAAGAAGAAGAAGAAGAAGAAGAACAACAACAACAACAACAACAACAACAACATGGTTATAGTAGTGCTTGGAATAAACCCCTAAATATAATTGCTTTGATAATAGTGGATTTCTATCATTGTTATAAAATTTTAAATTCATGGACCTGCTGACTTTGCTTCACAGACACCACTGAGAAGCACAGCTCCAAAGAACGCTACAAAATAATGTTTCCCTAATAGAGAGGGTACCAAGCAAAACCCCAAGTTGGGAACCCTTAACTATCCAAAAACCACTTTGATTTAATGCATTAAAAAACAGATATCAATAATTGGATGGATAGGGTTGGGGATAGGGATGGGATAGGGTTCCCAGCTTGAGTTTTTACAGCTTGCATGATTTCTTTTTAGATTAATCTCGCTAGCTAATGTAGACAGCTAATTTTCCAAGAGAAAAATGATTAGCTCACTTTGCTAATGATTCAAGATCAGCAGCACTTGGATTACCAAGTTCACGGTAAGGTCAACAAGTGATGAAATGCAGAATCATCATCAGGATCCAGCAGGCATCTCAACACTCCCTCGTTCCCAGGGGACCAAACGAAACTACAAACAGGAATTGGCAGCCAGAGATGATGAGAGTCTTGTTTGAACAGACAGCTGAGTTAGAGAAAGATGCAGAAATGTCAGATTGTGGATGAGACACAGGGAGCTGTGGAAGTTTTATTGCTTTCTGTCCTGCTGTCACTCACAAAAAAGGGAATGAATGGATCTTTGCCTCAGATCGGGACATTACAACAGCCTCTCTGTTTGCTCAGATTTTCATTCGAGCGATGTGGGTGAAAATTTAAGCATGTTGCAATTCTGGGTAAAGTTCAAAGAAAAGATCAAAGTCCCCCAAGCTGAAAGCTGTGAAGTGCTGCTGCTGAGACAGAGCGAATGCAATAGCTACAATTTTCAGTGAAATTGAAAGGCAAGTGGAAGACAGTGGTCTCTATGGAATTATGGTTCTAGTGCTAGTTTGAATCGCTGGATGTGTTGGACGAGTGAGCACTAAACCATCAGCGGTGTTGGATTAGATTAGACATCTTACATGAAATTCACTTTTTAAGAGGTTTGATAGTCCATACTAACAGTCAGAGTGGATCAGGAAAAGAATGTAAATTTGGGAACTCAAATGTTGAGTCACCTTCTGGAGGTCCTACAGAAGCATCACAGTGTTTTCCAATCACAAGTGTTTATGTAAATTAATTCAATTCAATTTCAATTCAATTTAATTTGTATAACACGATTAACAGTGGCTTTACAGAAATATATAAATTCTGGGTCTACATTTAAAATTTATAAATGTAGTCCTAATGAGCAAGCCAGAGGCGATGGTGGTGAGGAAAAACTCCCTGAGACGATTTGAGGAAGAAACTCAAAAGGGAACCCATCCTCATCTGGGTGACACCGGATAGTACGATTATAAATAAATCCCTTCTATAACTATGTACTATAAAGTCAAAAAGTGCAGTTGTGTAACCAGGGGTATGAGTATGAGCAAGAGAGTCATTTCTGAATTCATTATAGTTTTAGCTTGAAGTCTATTGTGTTGAAGTGAATTTATTAACTGTTCAATGGTGGAGACTTGAGTGCAAACTTAGCATTTGCAGTCCTAAGGATATCCAAGGAAGTCTTAAGGTAAATCTTTTAACTGAAGTCCACTCACCACAAGTGCCCCTCAGTCCAGAACAAAAAGTCAATGGGGTGAAGTTAGACTTGATCCAGCTCCTTCTACCTGGGTGGAGTCAAGACAAAAGTCCATGGTGTGGGGAGAGCTCAGTGTGATTCAGTCTGGATACGTGTGTTAAGTGTTGTTTAGTGTTGCACACCGTTGTGTGGGTTAGGGGTTAGGGGTTTAGGGTTGGGGGTTGGGGGTTAGGGGTTTAGGGTTAGGGGTTAGGGCTGGGGGCCAAGGATACGGGGTTAGGGTAATGCTTAGGTTTTGGAGTTAGGGTTAGGATTAGGGCTTAGGGTTCGGGGTTAGGTTTAGGGCTTAGGGCTCAGGGTTAGGTTTAGGACTTAGGGTTCGGGGCTAGGGTTAGGGTTAGGGGTTAGAGTTAGGGCATAGAGTTTGGGCTTAGGGTTAGGGGTTAGAGGAGGAGTTGGATCAGATCCAACTTTACACATTTTGTCCTAGCTATAATCAACATTTTAGCAAGTACAAATATCTTGAATATTGTTCAATTTATCTTGTATTTCCTATTATAAAATTACAATAAAACAAATAAAGATTATTAAACCTGTTTCTAGACATTTTAACTTTTTTCCAGCTTGAAATATTCTTGTTCTATTGACAGATCATTTTTCTCATTTGCAGTTCTTTATTTGTAGAAGAAAGCTAAATGATCTGCCAATAGAATAAGAGAATCTAAATATTGAAATGTGTAAAAGCATAAAAAAAAACAAAAAACAGACTGAATAATATTCTATTTGGTTTATTTTGAATTATACTATAAGAAATATTAGATATACTTGCTAAGATAGCTTTTTTTTTGCAGTGCTATAAGAGCTTAGATCAGTCATGTTTGTATGTTTAAAGCATTTCTTTGGATAATTGAGGCTCATTATGTGTGAAAACAGTCGTAGCACACATTGAGGATAGCACTGAAGCTTCTCAGATGGGGGTTAATTACTCCAGACTTCAAAGCAGCATCGGTGAGGTGGGAAGGAGGAGCTGTAGGAGGCCGTTTAGTGCCAAACTCAATTACTTAAAGGAGCTAAGAATGAGCTGGAGTTTCCTTGAGTGGGGTATAGATCAACTAAAATTCGTAAAAATTCCAGTTACATAAAGGTTCTTACTTAAAAAGATCCGGATAATCAGCTAACATGACTGAATGGTAATGAAAGTTACCTTTTAATGATCAACCATTAAGGATTAGTTCATGGCAAGACGATTCGAAGTGACTGCGTTTTATTTTGTAGAGCCGTCTCATGTTACCACTTTTGGACTCCGCCCACTCCGGCAGAAAGTCCCGCACGTTCCCACAGTTACTGTTTTTGATTGCACCTCCCTGTGACATCTTCTAACAAACTTATTTTCTAACAAACACATACTTCTCTGTCCATTCATCTTTAAACATAAATGAAAAAGAACTTCGGACCTCTCTAGATCTCTGTAGCTAGTCTTGAGTCTGATGAGCTTCCTTAAGATAAATAATTTACACAAATGCATGTGATTAGTCAAGTGATGATCTGCTACAGAAGCCCTGCTGGGTCATGTTCAGAAAACGAGTCGCTGAACTACAGACAATTACTTTTTCATACGATTATTTACTCTGCTACAGGATTTTTTTTTTCGTGTGTTCGGTTTGTTCTGGCAAAATAGTACCCCTGGTCAAGAGAGTCTAAATTTCAAACAGCCTACGAGTCTCTCATGTCTTCCAAAAGACACCAGAAGAGCAATTATGGGAACCATAGGAGAAGCTGTATTCAGGCTGATGGGTAACAATGTGTAAAAGCTCATCAAAACCAAAGCTCTCAAACAAGAGTCGTCCTTTAGCAAGGTGAAGCCTCGCCTCTTTATTTCCTCACTCGCACTCTGTCTCTTGTCTGCAGCTATTGAACCACTCCAACGAACACAAACAACAGCAAGCAGACACATAGCCCCTAATAACGGACGGACGTGAGAAAGATATTTCAGATCTATTCGATAAAGCACTCGTGTGTTGGACAGTGGGAGCAGAACGTAGCTGTAATATCCGCTGCTCAGACATTGCCCCAGACTTTCATTAATGGTGAAAATCTGGAACCCCATCTTCAGAATCTCATCCTACAATTACATCCTGCCCACACACACACACACACACACACACACACACACACACACACACACACACTGGTGATGTGCTGGGAGCCATGACGCTGTTTCCCAAGGAAATGAGATGTAATCACTATTTGATGAATTGCCATTCGTTCTACCAACGAAAAATGCCATGGAGTGTGTGTGTGTGTGTGTGTGTGTGTGTGTGTGTGTGTGTGTGTGTGTGTGTGTGTGTGTGTGTGTGTGTGTGTGCTAAAACCCTTTTTGAACCTCAAACATGCAAAAGCTCATCTTCCCTCTATGTTCTCAGAGTATTCCCATTGTGGAATGCTATGTTAACTTCTGAACGAATGTTTTTGTTCTCCTATCGTCTACCAGTACACGAGTGCAGCCTAATTACTTTTCCTGAGTCAAATGGCCTTTTCTTTGTCGCCTCGACACAAAAAAAAAAGGATGCGCTTATTAACAATGCGCCGAGAACAACACTGTTTTGGTGGTGAAAATTAAATTCAAGACATCAGTTCTGCTTTGGAGTCTATTGAAAGTAGGAGGATAATTAAATGCGATCCACACCATTGTTATTTTATTGTCGTCTGTTTCCTTCTTTTCTCTCTCTCCTCAGGCTGTGTGGACTCAGATAGGTGGAGGAGGAAGCGGGAACGGTTCAGCTCCAGCCAAGCTGTCAATCACAGCCTAGACATCAAAACGTAGCGATAATCAGGACTCTACAGATGAAAGAGGGAAAGAATCGCAGCCAAACACGCCAAACACTCTGTCTGGAAAGCGCTTCATCATCCATATTAACAGGGTGACATTTGACAGCAGGACAACTTGGCGCAGATGTGTATAGACAGATTACGGAGCTTGCTTTCTCCACGCTAACACCAAGCTAAATGTCATTTCTTGATACAGCATGTACACTCACAAAGTAGTGGTGGGTATCTTTGTTTACAAGGATCTCCTTAAAGCCATGGTTTTGACTCATGGTTTTCAAAGTGGAAACGGGAACCCCAAGGGTTCTGTATATATATATATATATATATATATACAGTGAGGTCCAATAGTCTGAGAGCACTAGTGAAAATGCTTCTATTTTACATTCTTTTCTAATTGAATACAATTTTCATTACAAATTATATTGCTGACAACAACGAGTGAAAAGTGTTTTCAGAGTTTCTTTCCTTTTTGCTGTAATGACAGTGTGCACTCGAGCTGCATGGACTCCACACATTTGTGTAAAACCGTATGATCCATTTCAGATCAAATCCATTAGAGTGTTGTCTGATCACACGCTTCAATATAAGAGATTAGACAATGAGGAAAATTGCATCTTTTGTACAAAGCAGTTAACAACATGGTCAATATCACACATTTGCTTACATTTAAATAGCAAGTTAAAATAGTGCAGAATCTTCAATATTGAACATTTACTTTCTTTGTTTGACATATTTCAAAAAGGCTAAGACCTTCTGTTTATTGTAAATGAAATAATGATTTTCAATGTGGTCTCAGACGTTTGGACACCACTGTATATAGAGTACTGTATATCCAGCGGTCCTTTAAATCATGACAGCGGTTGAGATTATTAAAGTTAACGTGAAACTAAATGCAATAAAAAAAAAGGAAGTGATGTTGAAAAAAATGAGAGGTAAAAGAAGGCAGAATGAACACTAACTAACTAACTAAATAAACAAACAAACGAACAAACAAACAAACAAACAAACAGGTTTCCTCTGTGGCTTAACTTTAAAAACAATAAGTGCACTATACAGCAAAGAAAACAGATTTTTTGGAACTGGGAATATGTAATATCTAAAGAGATTTGATTGTCTATTTTGTTAGGATTGATTGTATTATATTTATTTACATTTGCATTGTTTATTTATATTTTTGTATGAAATAGTTTAAGTGGAATTTTTAAAAGGTGCAGTTTTGTTTAAGTCATGTTGTTAGCTGGTACTACTACTACTACTACTACTACTACTACTAATAATAATAATAATAATAATAATAATAATGTAAGAATTAGCAAGAGGTTAGCAGTTTTTAAAGGAAAAGATATCGGATGGATGCTTATATAGGCTGATACTCAAAGTTTCAGTATGCTTATTTGTATTGGAAAAAGTAAAATTGGTATTATACCATCTCTACATTTTCTTTTTTTCTCACCAAACAAACCTTGGGGGGTGCAAACTTTAGCCATGACATAATGTAGAGAAACGAGTGTTTGGGGTGAATTAATAGTCCAGGTCTTGATTTTTTTTCCTCGCAGCAGTTTGTAATGCCAATACTTGAACAGGAGCAGATGGAGTTAGACATAACACTCTGATTGATCCAGGCACGCTAAGCCGAAATAACAAACCCACAGAGGATCATCAGAAAAGCAGCTGTTTCTCCTCCAGGTACCAGTCATGGACGACGGCATGGAGTCGGAACATTAGACAAATCACACCAGCCACCTTTGGTTACAAATATGGGTGTAAAGGCGTCACGACGTAGCAGTCGCAGCGTTCAATCATGTATTTCAGAAACTCTGATCATTAAGATGATGACTCTTATACTTGAGAAGTTTATAAAACAGTATAGAAACACAATTTTCTCTGATTTTACACCTGGTATAATTGCTTTGCTTTTGAACCCATGTTTCAGTATACTTCATCAGATATACTGCTATTATATAACATTTAGGAAATATTTTTGGTCTAAACTGAAATTTCCCCTGACCCCAGCCCATAGACTTTGAGTGATACACTGAATTAAAGCTTTCCACCTCTTTGTGTGCACTGCGAAAGGTACACAAGAGGACCGAATGAAGTGAGAGTTTGATTTGTCTGAGAAAATAATGATTTAATTATTTAGATTCAGAATAACAGTGCAATAAATGGGAACACCACACAACACCATTGAGAATCCTTTGGCTTTGAAGTCTGGAGAATTTATTATATTTTTTAATCAACTCTGCTTTCGTTTGTACAGCATCCTCATGTATGATAAGCTATTCAATTAAGGTTTTTACTATAGTGCAAACTGGTAGAAATTGTGGGTTTATATGGGATGCATTAGGGCCTTAGGAATATGGGGCTCTAAGAATATAATCCACTGGGAACATGGAACCCTGGTGCATACAGGTCTTGGAATGGAGATCCCAGGAATGTGCAGCCCTAGAAACATAGGGCTTTTAAACTATAATGCCCTGGAACCATATATATATTGGGCCCTGCAGCTTGAGAATACAGATCCCTGAGAATATGGGACCATGAGATTAAACAGACTTGGGAACACAGAACTACAGGAACATGGGGCTTCAGGGACATAGGGCCCTGAAAACACAGAGCGTTGGAAATTCAAGATCCATGGAATATAGAACTGTATGCCTTTATGGCCCTGGTAACATATAACCCTGGAGACATAATGTGCTGGGACCACAGGAATATATAACTTTGGGAAATTAGAACCCTGAGAATATGGAGCCCTGGGAATATGGGAACATGGGACTATAGGGGGATGGGAAAATAGACCCTTGGGTTCACAAGGCCCTGGGAACATGGACCAATGTCCACATATAGCTCTAGAAAAATGGAGCCATGAGAATATAGAGCTTTAACTTGGTAATATGGAAATGAGGGCCATGGGAACATGGAACTCTGGGAATATGAGTCTTCAGGGATATAGGATTGTTGAAATATAGGACCCTGGGTTCATAGGGCCATGGAAATTCAGAACCCTGGGAATATGGCACCAAGGAAATGTGGAACTATGGGACTTTAGGGTCCTGAGTACATAGACCCTTGGGAACCTTGGAGAAAGAAAATCTCGGGGAACATGGAACTCTCGGAATATGAAGCTTTAAGAACATCGGGCCTTGGAAATGTAGAACCCTAGGGATATAGGGCCCTGGGAATAAAGGATCCTGAGAATACTGAGCCCTAGGAATATAAGGCCTTGGAAATATGGGGGCATGTACCTTTAGGGACATACTGATCAGGGAGAATAGAACCCTGTGAATCTGGGGTCTTATGAATTTAAAGCCCTGGGAATATGGGTCCAAACAATGTACCCTGGGAATATTGGGCTCTGGAGACATGGAATCCTGGTAATACAGGTCCATGGGGAACACAGGGCCTGGAGAAAATATGGCCCTGGAAACCCTAGAGTCCCTGGAATATTAAACCTTGCTGACACAGGGTATTTGCAATGGTCCTGGAAACCTAGAGCCCCTGGAATATTAAACCTTGCGGACACAGGGTGTTTGCAATAGTCCTGGAAACCTAGAGCCCCTGGAATATTAAACCTTGTGGACATAGGGTGTTTGCAATAGTCCTGTAAACCTAGAGCTCCTGGAATATTAAACCTTACGGACACAGGGCATTTGTAATTCCTATTTACATTCCTATGAAACATAGGAAACTGGGATATTGACAGCTGAGAACACTTTTGGAATATAGTGACTCTGGAATGATAGAACCCTGTAGAGAGTTCTGTAAGAGTTCTGAAAGTGGAAATATGGCTATATGGCTGAGATCTTTTTACCCTATTTTCTACCAATTTATTCATTGCCCGTTCCTACCCAATTATCTCAGTCTCTCTCTATTGCACAACAGATAACAAAACCCAGAAGGTAAATACCTCCTCGCATGAATGGAAAGCTGTAAAAGACAACAAAATAAACACAAAAAACCATGGGCGATGTTGAATTACAGAGATTTTTAAAGTCCGATTCAGTGCCACATGGCCTACTTAGTGCTGCTGTGTTGGTCTATCTAATATCCTCCACTGTATTGCGATCACAGCCACTGAGCTGCTTCGGGCCTGTGCTCTTAATCCGAACCAAGCTAATGTTACTAATCTGCAGCAAGCAATCCGTGTTGGCATTTCAAGTAACCACAGTGTCGGTCCAGTGTTTCAGCCCATAGCAGCTCCAGACTCCATTATTGAGTGTATTATCGCTCTGCTGTCGAGCCCCATGATAGATTTAAATCTTCATCCAGTCACTGCTCTCGACGAGCCCATTAAGGGAGAATGACAGCACAAGGAATCAGGCACGGCTGTAATCACGCAATCAAAATGCATTATTTGGCTTCTCCAGGTGTGTACTGTACTCAATTGATTCCCATCGAGCTCGTCTCTATGGAAATTGGTATTCACACGTTGATTATGTTGAGCAGAGATAGAGCGAGAGAGGGAGAGGATCAGAGAGACTGAGAGAGATGGGGGATGCAATGATATTATGGGATGAGATGTAATTACGGCTGCGGTGACAGAACGCTTTTCACTGAAGAGCGATCACTAAATCTCTATATTGAGTCTTTACTCAAACCTGCATACTGATTAAACGTTTAAAGAACGTGTGATAGTAGCCTGAAGGTTGTGAGCTCAAATCCCAGGACTGTCGATTAACCCTCAAGTACTCATGTCTGGGCTTGGACTGAATTCTGCCTCAGCAGTAACCCTATGTTCACACTAGCAAGTGACGAAGCGACAAGCAGCGTTCATTTTCTATGCACGTGCACAACATGAAGCCACAATTTCAGCAATATCTGATATTTGAACAGAGATTTTCTCACTTCTGTGTAAATTAGGTATGACGTGGTAAAGCAACGCATCCAAACGATTGTCTTGAATGATTCCTCAGACTAATCCTATGGCACTTGTGTTCTGAAGTTTCTTCAGTTCCCCACTCACAACTTTAGCTCCTACCTGCAATTAGTTCCCATTTACGGTATAACACAAAAATGGAAGAAAAGCTTAATCTTCATCTTATCTTGTCATATATGACCTCTCATTAAATGGAAGGAAGTAGCAGAGATCACTGCTGCCTCTGGTGAGTGTTCACAGCTAGTGCAGTTAGCTAGTACAAAGATGAAGCTGTAACTAGTTAGCTTAGAATCTACATATTATATAACTAATACTGTTTCTTGTTGGAACAAAAAACTCTGGAAAGGCCACACCCACAAGAGACAACAGTAGCGGTTGAAGAGACAAACTACAAGCGACACAAGTGACTTCTCACTTGCTAGTATGAACAAGTGAGTTCATAAGTTGCTCTAGTGTCTCCATTTTGCATGTTCTTCTCAGTCTTGGTTCCTCCCATCTCAAGAAAACATACCGGTAGGTATGTAGGTGGATTGGTAACTCTAAATTGCCCTTAGGTATGAATGTGTGCTCCCCGGATAGGCTCCGGATCTACCGCAACACTGACCAGAGATAAATTTCTTACTGAAAATGAATGAATGAATGAATGAATGAATGAATGAATGAATGAATGAATAACAATAAATATAAAGTATATGGTGGGAAAAGATTTTATGTCCTTGCATGGTAAAAAAAAGAATAAAAAAATCATTAAAATGTGTGGGGATTTTGATAAATTGGATTGCTTTTAGCTCATTAACTGACCAAACACTGCACAGAGCGACAGCCTTCTTCCACCAGCTTGCTAACAAGCACTGGCAGTTTCACACACACTCATGTTGGTGGAGATTGTTGTGTAGTAGGTGTGGAGCAAGTGTTAGAGGTTAATTAGGAGATTTATTACCCACAATTCCCCAGAGGAGAAACAGAATCTCACCACAAACTCCACATGCTCGTGTATGTATAAAACACGTCAGCTCCCTTAGCAGCAAGTTCTGACTGGTTAATATTAGAGTGAAGGGCGGAGTTATAACTAAAGTGCTATTCGGATGGGATTAGTTTGTTAAGTAAAGTTTTCGGAGGATGAGGGATTCACATGGGATAAATGATCTCTGTATGAATCACAGAGAAGGGTGTGCCTTCACCATACTACAAACCCCATGTGTAATACACACACCTCATCTCAATACAAACTGATAGTTTTGTTCTTTATTATGCATTTATGGCACTTTATTATGCACGCTTGTTGTAGGGGGCGAGGCAGTAGGGTATTAGTAGGTCACATGACCATAAACGTTATATAGCCTGTACCTGTGTTAGGAACTTAATAAGTTATCTAACTCTCTGTCATGCCCTTTTAAACATTGTGGTTTTGTTTGGAGACGATAGGAAAGAGCGAGTGCTTCCTGGAGCATCTTTATATGAAGAAAAAGTGCGAAACATCTTTTCACCATAGAATATAACACAATCTTTACCAACATGTCAATTCAGATGGGGTTATTATGGACATAAAAATGATGGCCCTGGACAGGACTAAAATCCCAGCGATACTCCGGTAATGATTATGTTTCCCCACCTCTACATGTAAAACTAATCCCATCAGAATAGGGCTCGACATAATCATGTGCCATCAAGTTCATAGTGAATACACGGACTGTAGTTTTTTATTTATATCACGAGAACATTTGTACCTTCTCAAAGTATATCCAGCAAAGATAGCTCCTAGAACTGTACAGAGAAAAAGTTTTGCTAACCTAAAACCGTAGGTTAGATCTATGCTAGATCATGTATCAAAACGAGCAATTATTTATTCATAAAATGAGATTACACAACTTAAAACATTGTATACATTTGAGTCTAACAACTTTCGCTTCCTTCAGGGTGAGGGTTTGATCTGTTGCGTCTCCGAGCGTCTTACGGCACGCGATCATCATCGTAAAACACGCAACACGGTGCATGATTCACGCCTCACGGTGGATTCATGCAGTATAAAGAAACGTGACCTTTCTGAAAGAGAGTGAGCTGGAAAAAAAGAAAGAATATTGGTGAATGGTGACAGATGGCACATGAAAGGAGAGGAGAGAGAAGATAAAAAAAACAAGCTTTGAAAAAAAAAAAAATAGCAGAGTATCTAACTTCATCTACGAGCCATGTTACTAGGCAACTCTCATTGAAACGCTGGTGTAATTCAGACGGAGCCCGACTGGTTCTCAGCGCAGGAACTCAAACACGGCTCAGCAAGGGGGCTAAAGTGGGCTGAAAATAGTCCACCTTTCAAGTGCATCACTTGGTAGGGCGGCTTGTCGAGGAGATTTATGCCAATTTCATTACTGGCATTCATTTCAGGTTTTCTGCGGGTGGCATCCACACGTCAACTTCCTTTTATTATATTTATATTTATTCACTTGGCGGATGCTTTTACCCACTTACTGTGTGCCTTAAAAAGTGGGCCAGAATCCACTCCAAGAGTAATAATAATAATAATAATAATAATAATAATAATAATAAAAGCTCCAGCTGTAGTTCTGATTCTCTGGGATTCAACCTCACAACTATCTGGTCATTAGCACAGAATCTTAACCTCAGAGCTAATAATTAAGCATTTCTTAAAAAAAAAAAAAAACCCTTCATGTTGCATGTTGTATACAATGCAATACATGACACGTTATAAATGTGCAGATGTAATTAAATGAACAGCGTATATTTACAGTATACAGTGGGTATAGAAAAGAATCACCCCCGTTTAAAATAATCACATTTTGTTGCTTTTCAGCCTGAAATGAAGACAGACACAGTTTTTGTTTTATCCAGCTGTATTTACTCAGTGCAACTTATAACATCCAAGTGAAAGATATAACACCAACATGTCAGGAAAAAAATAAATAACAGAATCACTGAGTTGGAAAAAGTATCACCCCCCTTGATTTAATTCGCCTTAATTTTTAAATTCCAGCCTTTAGTCTGTTGGGATATGTCTCTACTAACTTTGCACATCTAGACTTTGCAATATTTGCCCACTCTTCTTTACAGAACTGCTCAAGTTCAGTTAAATGTGATGGTGACCGTTTGTGGACTGCAGTCTTCAAGTCATTCCACAGATTTTCAATGGGGTTTAAGTCTGGGCTCTGACTAGGCCATGCAAGGACATTCACCTTTTTCTCCTTCAACCACTGTGTGGTCAGTTTTGCTGTGTGCTTTGGGTCATTGTCATGTTGGAAGTTAAACCTTCTTCCCATTGACAACTTTCTGGCAGAGGGCAGCAGATTTTCCTCAAGAATTTGACGGTATTTTGCCCCATCCATTTTCCTTCTATCCTGACAAGTGCTCCAGTCCCTGCTGCAGAGAAACACCCCCATAACAGGATATTACCACCTCCATGCTTTACTGTAGGAATGGTGTTATTTGGATGGTGAGCTGTATTGGATTTCCACCAGACATATCGTTTGGTGTTGAGGCCAAATAATTCAATTTTACTCTCATCTGACCATAACACCTTTTTCCATGTGGCCTCAGAATCTTCAAGGTGCGTTTTGGCAAAGCTCAGTCGTGGGTGGCCTTTTTCTTGCAACCCTCCCATACAAGCCACATTTGTGGAGAATTTGTGATATTGTTGTCACATGCACACAATGACCACTCTTTGTCATAAATTCCTGCAACTGCTTCAGAGTTGCTGTAGGCTTCTTGGTAGCCTCTCTGACCAGTTTTCTCCTGGCTCTTTCATCCAGTTTGGAGCGACGTCCTGATCCAGGGAGGGTCTGTGTTGTGCCAAATACCTTCCACTTCTTAATAATAGACTTCACTGTGCTTCTAGGCATCGATAAAGCCTTTGGATTTTTTTTGTATCCATCTCCTGACTTGTGCCTGTCCACAACTTTATCCCAGAGATCTTTTGACAGTGCCTTGCCACCCATAGTTGATTGTTTGCTTCAGTTGCACTACAAAATGCTCCAGGAAAGCTCTTTTCATGCTGAGCTAATCAAAATGACCACAGCTGATCACAGTTGAAAGTCAAATGGCTTTGTGTGCCATTGAGAAGGTGATTAGCTACACATTGTTGAGTTTACAAGTCATTTTTAGGAGGGGGGTGATCCTTTTTCCAACTCAGTGATTATGTTTTTTTATTTATTTATTTTTTAAATTTCTGACATGTTGGTGTTATATCTTTCACTTGGATGTTATAAGTTGCACTGAGTAAATACAGCTGGATAAAACAAAAACTGTCCATCTTCATTTCAGGCTGAAAAGCAACAAAATGTGATTATTTTAAAGGGGGGTGATTCTTTTCTACACCCACTGTATTCTTACCATGTTAAATATAAATGTTCTGCTGTAAATGAGATGGTTGAGCTTTGAACTGTGGTGTTGTATAGTATAGTAAACTGCTGGTGTTGAATTTGCAGGCAGTTGTATCCCACTGCTCCCCTCAGACAGCCTGTGTGTGACTGCCATCTTCTGAAAGCAGCGTGAGCATCTTCCAGTGGAAAAGACATGGAGTTTATCAGAGAAATGATCGCTCACGTCTGCATTCATCGCTGCTCGCCGCTTCAAAACGACTCGGCCATTTCATTACACAGAGGGAAATAGAGAGGCATTTTCCACCTCATCTCCGCTTCTGCCCCACTGAGGAGAAACATCAGCCGTGTGTGTGAGGAGAAACCTAGGCTGTATGAGGAGATCATCAGCCATGTGAGGAGAAACCTCGGTTTCTAGATACACAACAAAATTGTGTTGTTGTGTATATTAAACTGCAGTGTGTCATTGTGTATATTAAACTGTGGTGTGTTGTGTATACTAAACTGCAGTGTGTCATTGTGTACAATAAACTGTATTGTGTCGTTGTGTATACTAAACTGCAGTGTGTCATTGTGTACACTAAACTGTATTGTGTCGTTGTGTATACTAAACTGCAGTGTGTCGTTGTGTACACTAAAATATGTTGTGTTGTGTATACTAAACTGTGTTGTGTACACTAAACTGTGTTGTGTTGTTGTGTACACTAAACTGAAGTGTGTTGTTGTGTATATTAAACTGCAGTGTGTTGTTGTGTACATTAAACTGCAGTGTGCTGTTGTATATATTAAACTGCAGTGTATTGTTGTGTATACTAAACTGCAGTGTGTTGTTGTGTACATTAAACTGCAGTGTGTTGTATATATTAAACTGCAGTGTGTTGTTGTGTACATTAAACTGCAGTGTGTTGTTGTGTACATTAAACTGTAGTGTGTTGTTGTGTACATTAAAGTGCAGTGTGTTGTTGTATATATTAAACTGCAGTGTGTTGTTGTGTATAATAAACTGCAGTGTATTGTTGTGTACATTAAACGGCAGTGTGTTGTTGTGTATATTAAACTGCAGTGTTGTGTATATTAAACTGCAGTGTGTTGTTGTGTATATTAAACTGAAGTGTTGTTGTGTATATTTTCCACCTCATCTCCACTTCTGCCTCACTGAGGAGAAACATCAGCCGTGTGTGTGAGGAGAAACCTAGGCTGTATGAGGAGATCATCAGCCATGTGAGGAGAAACCTCGGTTTCTAGATACACAACAAAATTGTGTTGTTGTGTATATTAAACTGCAGTGTGTCGTTGTGTATATTAAACTGTGGTGTGTCATTGTGTATAATTAACTGTATTGTGTCATTGTGTATACTAAATTGCAGTGTGTCGTTGTGTACACTAAACTGTATTGTGTCATTGTGTATACTAAACTGCAGTGTGTCATTGTGTACACTAAACTGTGGTGTGTTGTGCATACTAAACTGTGTTGTGTACACTAAACTGTGTTGTGTTGTTGTGTACACTAAACTGAAGTGTGTTGTTGTGTATATTAAACTGCAGTGTTGTTGTGTACATTAAATTGCAGTGTGTTGTTGTGTACATTAAACTGCAGTGTGTTGTTGTGTACATTAAACTGCAGTGTGTTGTATATATTAAACAGCAGTGTATTGTTGTGTATACTAAACTGCAGTGTGATGTTGTGTACATTAAACTGCAGTGTTGTTGTGTATATTAAACTGTTGTGTACATTAAACTGCAGTGTGTTGTTGTATATATTAAACTGCAGTGTGTTGTTGTGTACATTAAAGTGCAGTGTGTTGTTGTATATATTAAACTGCAGTGTATTGTTGTGTATACTAAACTGCAGTGTGTTGTTGTGCATATTAAACTGCAGTGTGTTGTTGTGTACATTAAACATCAGTGTGTTGTTGTGTACATTAAACTGCGGTGTTGTTGTATATATTAAACTGCAGTGTGTGGTAGTGTACATTAAACTGCAGTGTTGTTGTGTACATTAAACTGCAGTGTGTTGTATATATTAAACTGTGGTGTTGTTGTATGTATTAAACTGCAGTGTGTTGTTGTGTACATTAAACTGCAGTGTGTTGTTGTGTACATTAAACTGTGGTGTTGTTGTATGTATTAAACTGCAGTGTGTTGTTGTGTACATTAAACAGCAGTGTGTTGTTGTGTACATTAAACTGCAGTGTTGTTGTGTATACTAAACTGCAGTGTGTTGTTGCGTACATTAAACTGCAGTGTTGTTGTGTATATTAAACTGCAGTGTGTTGTTGTGTACATTAAACTGTGGTGTTGTTGTATGTATTAAACTGCAGTGCGTTGTTGTGTATACTAAACTGCAGTGTGTTGTTGTATATATTAAACTGCAGTGTATTGTTGCGTACATTAAACTGCAGTGTATTGTTCTATATATTAAACTGCAGTGTATTGTTGTATATATTAAACTGCAGTGTATTGTTGTGTACATTAAACTGCAGTGTGTTGTTGTATATATTAAACTGCAGTGTATTGTGGTATATATTAAACTGCAGTGTATTGTTGTGTACATTAAACTGCAGTGTGTTGTTGTGTACATTAAACTGCAGTATGTTGTTGTGTACATTAAAATGCAGTGTGTTGTTGTGTACATTAAACTGCAGTGTGTTGTATATATTAAACAGCAGTGTATTGTTGTGTATACTAAACTGCAGTGTGATGTTGTGTACATTAAACTGCAGTGTTGTTGTGTATATTAAACTGTTGTGTACATTAAACTGCAGTGTGTTGTTGTGTACATTAAACTGGAGTGTTGTAGTATATATTAAACTGCAGTGTGTTGTTGTGTATATTAAACTGCAGTGTGTTGTTGTATATATTAAACTGCAGTGTATTGTTGTGTACACTAAACTGCAGTGTGTTGTTGTGTACATTAAACTGCAGTGTTGTTGTGTATATTAAACTGCAGTGTTGTTGTGTACATTAAACTTCAGTGTGTTGTTGTGTACATTAAACTGCAGTGTGTTGTTGTGTACATTAAACTGCAGTGTGTTTTTGTGTATATTAAACTGCAGTGTGTTGTTGTGTATACTAAACTGCAGTGTTGTTGTGTAAACTAAACTGCAGTGTGTTGTTGTGTATACTAAACTGCAGTGTTGTGTATATTAAACTGCAGATTGTTGTTGTGTATATTAAACTGCAGTGTGTTGTTGTGTATATTAAACTGCAGTGTGTTGTTGTGTACATTAAACTGCAGTGTTGTTGTGTACACTAAACTGCAGTATGTTGTTGTGTACAGTAAAATGCAGTGTTGTTGTGTACACTAAACTGCAGTGTGTTGTTGTGTACATTAAACTGCAGTGTTGTTGTGTATATTAAACTGCAGTGTTGTTGTGTACATGAAACTGCAGTGTGTTGTTGTGTACATTAAACCGCAGTGTGTTGTTGTGTACATTAAACTGCAGTGTGTTGTTGTGTACATTAAACTGCAGTGTTGTTGTGTACACTAAACTGCAGTGTGTTGTTGTGTACACTAAGCTGCAGTGTTGTTGTGTATATTAAACTGCAGTGTGTTGTGTATATTAAACTGCAGTGTTGTAGTATATATTAAACTGCAGTGTGTTGTTGTGTACATTAAACTGCAGTGTTGTTGTGTACACTAAACTGCAGTATGTTGTTGTGTACAGTAAAATGCAGTGTTGTTGTGTACACTAAACTGCAGTGTGTTGTTGTGTACATTAAACTGCAGTGTTGTTGTGTATATTAAACTGCAGTGTTGTTGTGTACATGAAACTGCAGTGTGTTGTTGTGTACATTAAACCGCAGTGTGTTGTTGTGTACATTAAACTGCAGTGTGTTGTTGTGTACATTAAACTGCAGTGTTGTTGTGTACACTAAACTGCAGTGTGTTGTTGTGTACACTAAACTGCAGTGTTGTTGTGTATATTAAACTGCAGTGTGTTGTTGTGTACACTAAACTGCAGTGTTGTTGTGTACACTAAACTGCAGTGTTGTTGTGTACACTAAACTGCAATGTGTTGTTGTATATATTAAACTGCAGTGTGTTGTTGTGTATACTAAACTGCAGTGTGTTGTTGTGTATATTAAACTGCAGTGTATTTTTGTGTATATTAAACTGCAGTGTGTTGTTGTGTATATTAAACTGCAGTGTGTTGTTGTGTATACTAAACTGCAGTGTGTTGTTGTGTATATTAAACTGCAGTGTGTTGTTGTGTATATTAAACTGCAATGTATTTTTGTGTATACTAAACTGCAGTGTATTGTTGTGTATACTAAACTGCAGTGTGTTGTTGTGTATATTAAACTGCAGTGTGTTGTTGTGTATATTAAACTGCAGTGTGTTGTTGTGTACACTAAACTGCATTGTTGTGTACACTAAACTGCAGTGTGTTGTTGTGTACACTAAACTGCAGTGTTGTTGTGTACACTAAACTGCAGTGTTGTTTTGTACACTAAACTGCAGTGTGTTGTTGTGTACACTAAACTGCAGTGTGTTGTTGTGTACACTAAACTGCTGTGTTGTTGTGTATATTAAACTGCAGTGTGTTGTTGTGTACACTAAACTGCAGTGTTGTTGTGTACACTAAACTGCAGTGTTGTTGTGTACACTAAACTGCAATGTGTTGTTGTATATATTAAACTGCAGTGTGTTGTTGTGTATACTAAACTGCAGTGTGTTGTTGTGTATATTAAACTGCAGTGTATTTTTGTGTATATTAAACTGCAGTGTGTTGTTGTGTATATTAAACTGCAGTGTGTTGTTGTGTACACTAAACTGCAGTGTATTTTTGTGTATACTAAACTGCAGTGTGTTGTTGTGTACACTAAACTGCAGTGTGTTGTTGTATATATTAAACTGCAGTGTGTTGTTGTGTACACTAAACTGCAGTGTATTTTTGTGTATACTAAACTGCAGTGTGTTGTGTATATTAAACTGCAGTGTGTTGTTGTATATATTAAACTGCAGTGTATTTTGTGTATACTAAACTGCAGTGTATTGTTGTGTTTACTAAACTGCAGTGTGTTGTTGTGTATATTAAACTGCAGTGTGTTGTTGTGTACACTAAACTGCATTGTTGTGTACACTAAACTGCAGTGTGTTGTTATGTATATTAAACTGCAGTGTGTTGTTGTGTACACTAAACTGCAGTGTTGTTGTGTACACTAAACTGCAGTGTGTTGTTGTGTACACTAAACTGCAGTGTGTTGTTGTGTACACTAAACTGCAGTGTTGTTGTGTACACTAAACTGCAGTGTGTTGTGTATATTAAACTGCAGTGTGTTGTTGTGTACACTAAACTGCAGTGTGTTGTGTATATTAAACTGCAGTGTGTTGTTGTGTACACTAAATTGCAGTGTGTTGTGTATATTAAACTGCAGTGTGTTGTTGTGTACACTAAACTGCAGTGTGTTGTGTATATTAAACTGCAGTGTGTTGTTGTGTACACTAAACTGCAGTGTGTTGTTGTGTACACTAAACTGCAGTGTGTTGTGTATATTAAACTGCAGTGTGTTGTTGTGTACACTAAACTGCAGTGTGTTGTTGTGTACACTAAACTGCAGTGTGTTGTGTATATTAAACTGCAGTGTGTTGTTGTGTACACTAAACTGCAGTGTGTTGTGTATATTAAACTGCAGTGTGTTGTTGTGTACACTAAACTGCAGTGTTGTTGTGTACACTAAACTGCAGTGTGTTGTGATGAAACTGGGACTTTCCAGAATTGTCTTTCTTTTGCTTTCTGTTAATACAAACTTTAATAATGGCACTTTACAGATGACAAAACCAGAATCTGACACAAGCATAAATTTAGAGAAACACAGCTGGAACACGCAGCCAGATGTGACGTGACGTGATGTGCTAACAGCTGGCCTCGGATCAGCTCTGTGTGCCTCTCATGTATCATGTATTCCTGTGGCTCACTGACTCGCCTCAGATTAGCTGCTTTAATCTGCTGCTCTTAAAGCTTCAACCTCCATCCGCATCACTGACCCTGCACACACACACACACACACACACACACACACACACACACACACACACACACACACACACCCCGAACAGCCATTGAAGCATGCAGATCTGACCACACACACACACACACACACACACACACACACACACACACACACACACACACACACGCATCACCATTTCCTTCACCTTTTATCTGAGAGCTAAATCCCTTACACACGTTACATTTTACACCACAGCGCTGCTGAATTCTGGATGCTGATTGGTCAGAAGGTGTTGATTAGTTTTCTATAACAGCAGCTGCAAATCACAGGTTTATATTAATGCACTCGTTCTAATACGTCATTGATTATTTTCCTATAGCAGCACATCTTGGATTAGAAACAACGTTCAACAAGGATTCTTTGCTTTCTATATAGAACCTTTACATATAGGGAACCATTCTGTAATAAGGTTCTTCATAGAATCATTAGGGGTTCCAAGCAAAGAGCCATTTAGCACTTTTATATAAGTTTTTCAGAGCTTCCTAGCTTTGTGTAGTTTTCTAAGGAGGTTCTTTCTGAAACCATTACTATAGGGTTCTATATAAAACCTTTAAAGTTCCCCCAGAGGAACAAACTAAAGTATTCTTTAGGGTGATTGATTGATAGGGAAAAAGGTTCCTTAAGGCTTCTATGGATAGCTAGAGGTTCTAGCTTCCTGAAGAACTTTTACTTAGAAGCTTTTCTGAATGGAAACCCCTCGGTTGTAGGGTTCTCTATAGAACCTTTAAGGGTTAGAACCATTCAGAGTGCTCATATATTTTCTTAAGAGTTTCTACTTGGAACTTTTACTGAATAGGCAAACTCACTGTTGTAGGGTTCTACATAGAACGTTTAAGGTTCCCCCTGAGGGACAAACCGAAGAATCATATAGGGTTGTAGATATGCACTTAGAAAGAAAGAGTTCCTTAAGTTCTTTCTTGGCTGGTTAAGGGTTCTGCCCTTCTGAAGAGGTTTTACATGGAAGCTTTTGTGAAAGGAAAACCCTCTGTTGTAGGTTTCTGCGTAGAACATCTAGGGGTTCTCCAAGAGTGACCAAACAAAAAGCTCTTTAGTGTGGTATTTCTTTCTTTCTTGTTTTTTTTTTTTTTTTTTTTTTTTACTGAAAATGAAACACTGATAGCAGGGTTCTAGGTAGAATCTTTTTGGTGGTTCTCCAAAGGAACAAACTGAAGAATTATTTAGGGTGCTTGACACACACTTAGGGGGGAAAAAAGGTTCCTTAAAGCTTCCATGGATAGTTAGCAATTCGAGCTCCCTGTGAGGTTTCACTTGGAAGAGTTTCTGAAAGGAAACCATCTGTTAGAAGGTACTACGTAGAACCAAACAATGAGATCAAACAATGAGCTGTGAGATACCCTATAAAACAAAAGGTTGCTCATGGGTTTCATTGCTTTCTATAGTTTTTAAAGATGTTCTACTTGTTAGCATTTCTGTAATAGGGTTCTTCATAGAACCTTAAGGGTTTGCCCAAGAGGGACCAAACATATGGTTCTATAAAGGTCCACCCCCCCCCCACCCCCCCCCCCCAAAAAAAAAAAAAAAAAAAAAAGATGTTCTTCCTTTACTGAATAAGGTTCTACATAGATACTTTCAGGTTCCTCTAGAAGAACAAACCAAAGAATCCGTTAGGGTTCTAGATACATGCTAACAATCCTTAAGCCTTCTAGTTGATGGTTCTACTGTAGTTACATGTTAGCTCTAATTTTCTTAAAATATCCTACATGGAACCTTTTCTAAAAAAAAGGAAATGATGTGTCAGGGTTCTAAATAGAACCTAACCACTGTTAGAAAAAAAAAAAAAAAATTCTCAAGGATTTTTTTTTGAATGGTTAATGGTTTTATCTTAGAAGTGTTTCTGAAAGTGACAACTGTCGCAACGTTCTGGATAGAACCCTAGAAGGACAGTTCGAAGGTTCCTCAAGGCTATTATGAATGGTTAAGGTGCTAGATGGAAGAATGTAGAAGAACGTAGCTATTTTGCTAGCTAGTTTACTACGTAAGTCGAGTCTTCTCACGTCCTCAGGCACTCGGCAGGGTTCTGGCCTCGGTGTTGTTATGTATTACGGGTCAAATCTGAGTTGAGAACCCGGCATTCCGAGGAACAGCGAGTGTTGGGAAAGCATGTGTAGGTTCCTGGCGAAGTTCCACCTCAGCTCTCGGATCCATCCATCAGCGGTGTAATTCAGTTTTCTACAGTAAATGTTACTCTCGACACGACACGTCGTTCTGAAACACACTGCTGTCGCCTGCAGGATAAAATAATGTACCTGATACTGTGTGTGTGTGTGTGTGTGTGTGTGTGTGTGTGAGAGACACAATTCCATCATTACCTGGCGATATTAAAGCCAATCAGAGTGATAAGGTGGCCGAGTGCGAGACTCCTCCCGCGAGTGCCGTGTCTCATTCGCTCTTATTACTTCTGACATTTTAATCAAGCATGTGTTGGGTGAAATTGCGTTTTACGGCGTGGCAGGCCGCCGCGTTTCTCCCCTCCGGCTGCGAGGGAAATAAAAAAAATAACACCGCGTCCCCCCGCCGCAGCGCAATCACAGTCGCCACTGCTTACTGGCAGGGGTCCCGCATGTTTTTTTGGGATGGATTGAGCTATCCAGAGCTTTAACACGGCCGAGGAGGAAGCTCTTTAGCGCCGTGCCATTGCGAACGGATATGCGAAAGCCTTCTCTCGCTCTCTAACACACCTGATTATTTTTCTTTTCAGAAAGTTCGTAAATGAGTTGAGGATTAAGCAGCATAGCTAAAAATGCATGTATTGAATATAGCTAATGCGCTTAATTATAAAAGTTCATGACGGAGGTTTTTCACAAAATGGAGGTTTATAACGCACTGTTGTTCGGTTAGCAAATCAATGCTAGGTCTAATTACAGTTCAGTTTAATTCTCCTGCGTTATTCCTCAGTGGTTTGCTATGACACATCACTGTTCTCTATAGTCCTGCCTTCTTTCCAATCCCTGCTGAAAAAAAACAAACAAACGATAGAAACCATCACGGAAATTCTAATGGTTTCCACTGCAAATACCATTACAGACCATCAGCTAACCATTGAAACCATTACCATTACTATTATCGTTCCTTAATGGTATCCACTAGACATAACATGCCACCAACAGAAGGCAAGAAATCACCAGTAGAGACCCACAGGGACCGTTACAGTTTCCGTTAAAACCAGCACAACTCCGTTTATAACCTTTAAAACCATTACAAATTCTATGAGCGTCTCAATTGTTTGTTTGTTTTCAGCAGGGAATGTCACAGAGCCTTTACACCATCTGTATAAAAGAATGAAACACTATGTGCTAACCGGCTAAATCATCATTTTTTAAAGTGTTATTAAATCTTTTCTTAGTAAATTTACCGACGCATTTGACAGAAACGTCGATATTTCCAGCCATTTTCGGTCACTGTGTCTTAAAAGAACTCAATAGCTTTGTGCTAGCTAGCTAATTCACAACATTTAAGTGTTATTAAATCTTTTCTAGGTAATTTACCAACACATCTGAGGAAAAGATAGAAGCAAGTTAGAAGATATTCCTGACACTTTGAGCCCTGTATAAGACAGCTACATCAAAACTAGCTAAATCATCATCGTCTTTTTGTAGCATTTTCAGTCTTTACTTGGGCATTTGTAAACATATCTGAGGTAAATGTTGATATTCCCAACAAGTTAGTTTGTATAAAAGACTTAACAGCTATGCGCTAGCTGGCTAAACTGTCGTTTTTAGTGTTGCTGAATCTTTTCTTAGTGATTTGCTAGCACATCTGAGGGAAAAGTTGATATTCCTGACAATTGTATCCCTATAAAAGTCTTAACAGATAAGTGCTAGCTAGCAAAATAAATTTTTCAGCGTTATTGATATTCGCTTTAAGTAGTTCATCAACACATCTGTTGGAAATGTCAATATTTCTGACAGTTTTATCTCATTTCCAGTCACTGTCCCTTTAAAGAACTCAACAGCAATGCTGAAGCTAGCTAAATCATATTTTTTTTAAAGTGTTAAACGGCTACTTTTTTTTCTGTACATGGGAATTTACACACAGATCTGAGGGAAATGTTGATATTCCAAACATATTTTGTCCCTATAAAACACTTAACTGCTAATTGCTAGCTCGCTAAATCAGAATTTCGTAACACGTCCGAGCGAATTGTTAATTTTCACGGTTCCTTTACATCGTCCCTATTAATGACTTAACGGCTAAGTGCTAGCTAGCTAAGTCATCACTGATGTTATTAAGTCTTCCTTTCTTAGTAATTTGACAACAATTCTGAGGATAATGTATATATAAATGACCTAATCCCTACATGCTAGCTAGCTAACTCGTTAGCCAGCATATAGCTGAGCAGCGAGTGTATCACATGTCCGCTTTCCGATGTTGACATCACGCATTCCATCTCTAATCACTTGCAAAATGGCTGCTAGCATGAAGCCTAAATAAAGTAAAGAGTAAGATGATAGCTCAGTGATCTGGAACTCAGCGCTGAAGGTCACGTGTGCGTAGCGCCCCCGTGTCCTCTGTCAGGATTTAGCTGAGTGTGCCGATTTATGTAGCGCCCTAACTCATATGCTAACCGCTAATTAGCCGATAAGAATTTTGAGCACTAGCGTTCGATGGATCAGTGACGGGAATTTAACATCCAGAAGGAAATGGAAAAAATGAAAGACTGCAATTTCTCAATGCCGTTATATTCATTACGACTGCTCTATAAACAAATCCCGTCTGGGGCCTGTGTGGAATTTGGTGTGTGTGTGTGTGTGTGTGTGTGTGTGTGTGTGTGTGTGTGTGTGTGTGTGTGTGTGTGTGTGTGTGTGACAGAGAGCCTCATTTCCATATCCACACTTTGGGTGCTGTAATTAGCGTTACGCGATGGAGCTCTCTTCAGGAAAATCACATATTGATTGCTCATTAGACCCTAATGAAAACTTAATCATCCAAAAAGTAAAAACATTTAGACGTATTTATCGTTTGCTGCTGAGCAGATGTGTGAGATTTCTGATTTAAATCAAAGTGAATTAAAGGTACATTAGGCCTGGTTAAACCTGGTTAAGTATTTGATTTTTTATATATATTTATACTTGTTTTATTTAATTTCTCATTTTTGAATTTTAAAGCAGCCCAAAAACTTCATCGATCAAATCTACTATTATAAATTATTATTATTATTATTATTATTATTATTATTATTATTACTATTATTATTATTATTATTATTACTATTATTATTATTATTATTGTCATTTTTATTATTATTATTATTATTATTATCATTTAATTATTTTATTATTATTATTATTATTATTATTATTATTGTTGTTGTTGTTGTTATCATTATTATAATTATTATCATTGTTATTATTATTATTATCATCATCATTATTATTATTTTTTATTATTATTATTATTATTATTATTATTATCATTATTATTATTATTATTATTATTATTGTTATTTTTATTATTATTATTATTATCATTTAATTATTATTATTACTATTATTATTATTTTTTATTATTATTATTTTTATTATTATCATTATTATTATTATTATTATTATTGTTATTTTTATTATTATTATTATTATTATTGTTGTTGTTATTATTATCATTATTATAATTTTTATCATTGTTATTATTATTATTATTATTATTATTATTGTTGTTGTTGTTGTTGTTGTTGTTATCATTATTATTATTATTATTGTTATTTTTATTATTATTATTATTTACATAGAATTGTTTCAGAGATGTAACTCATAATAATATAAAACAAAATGTAAGTTTAACGGATAAACAAATTGCTTCATAAAGTCTTTAGATATCAAAGCATTAATAAAAAAAAAGAAGAAAATAATGAAGACGAGTAAAATAAAAAATGGAAGGTAAGTAAGAAGTTACATACATCAAACGTACAGCAGATTTAATTAGCAAGCTAAAAGTTTCCTAAAGATGTCACATAATTCATTTTTAAGTTTAACTTTAACACCTTAATTTTCTTTTAACATTTTAACAAAAAAGTAACTTAATAAACTTTAGTAACAAAATCACTAACATTTTTCCAGCACATGACTAAGAAACACTGCACATACTGTATAACACAACAGCTCAGGTTATTTTACCAGTGTTTGTCGAAATCCATTTAAAATATGCAAAAATAGTTGAACTTTATTATCTAATAAGTTTAGAAATATCTTACGTTAAATGTTATTTTTATTCCAAATATTACGTAGATGCTGTGTATAATATAAAATCTGTGCATTTTATTGATTTATTATCAGGTATACGGGGCAAAACTGTTTAATTTCTTCATTACAGCAAAGAAATGATATTCCAACAACGCAAAATATCAGGAAATGTCTAAAAAACAAAAATTAAAATTAAAATGAACATCTATATACACGTGTGGGCGGGGCTTCAGTGCCTTATAGTCGTTAGACAGGAATATTACATGGACTTTAGTTAGATTTTATTGTAAATAGCAATTTTTAAACATAATGTGTTGAATTTTCATGCTTACAGTAAACACATTATATCCCAACAGTGTAAAGGTTTGAGAAACGACCTAAAAAAGTAAATAAATTCTATATAAATTGTACGGGTAGATACAGTATACGTGTTATTTTTAAAATGGCCGCCTAAAGTTTACACTGAATACATTTTATCTTTTCATTTTTTAAAATCCTTTCAGTATATTTTCAGTCCGATGTCACTGCAGCACAGTTAATGAGGTGACAGAGACGTTTCATTTTACACATTTATTTACTTTTCTTTATTTCTCAGTGTCTAAACACACACACACACACACACACACACACACACACACACACACACACACACACACACACACACACACGTGAGGCTCCAGTTCCCTCCAGCAGGGATATGTGTTATATAAGCTTTACCCGTTGCATCAGGTTAACTGGTCTGTTCTGGATCCAGCCATTGCCGTGTGTGTGTGTGTGTGTGTGTGTGTGTGTGTGTGTGTGTGTGTGTGTGTGTGTGTGTGTGTGTGTAAAACCCCATTTGTCCAGCCAAGCAGAAAATATAACTCAAAGCAAACAGAGTGTTTCACAGCGCTCATTAGAGGTTTATATAAACACCACATGAGGAAAATTGATTAAAATCGAACTTCTGATGCTTTTGTGCCTCTTCAGTGTTTAAGTTTAAGACCTTAAATGTTACGTTTTTTTTTTTGTTTTTTTTTATCATTACGAAAGATTAACGGTCGGATGTTGTGTAAATGATATAAAGGATAATAAACGCCGAAAAGCCGAAATGCAGTGAGGAGTTTACGGTGTTTACAGTGACGGTGTAACTACGTAACTAGGCAACAACGTTCCCACATGACGCGTTTGTGATTATGTCCCAGGTCTTTTACTTCACACTCTTCACAAAAAGAGTGCGTACTTTTACGGGGTAAGTCGGCAAATTGGGACGCAGCACACGTCAAGCATCACACGTTGCCGTGGTCACAGCACACGTGAACGCTCACAAGATCACAGCAGCCTGGCGGATAACGATAACGTGTCATCAGCTGTTACGTCAAACGTCTTAGGATTAACGTTACGTGCTGCGTATTGAGCGTTAGAGAAGGAGAAACTTAACGTTACACTCGAATACAACGTGTTCTCCCGTATCCGTATACTGCACATGTGGGCGGAGCCTGAGTGCACTACAGTCATCAGGCCGGAATAATAAACACTATTTAATATTTAAGAGATGACTGTTGGGGTTTAATAAAAGAAATGAGCATTTTTGTAACGGTGTGAGGAATTTTTGTTAAAACAGTAGATTTTTTGGGGGGTAAATTTTGGAAATGTATGCCTGTTTAATTAGATGAAGCGTCATTTGCTTAAAAAAAATTTAATTGAATTACAGAAAGCTTTATTTATGTGGATCGACTCATCCCTAAATATGAGCTCGTATTTCACCGACTCACGTGTTTTTCCTCTCAGATCAGACACTCTACCTCGAACATGCGAGGGTGCGTAGGTCCGAGAGTCGCCTCGCTCGGTGGTGTTACGACACAGTTTAATTATCGTCGGTGTAACAGCCCTCCGGTGGGTTCCGTTCTCATTTATCGAGCGACAATCAATTCACGCAAGTCTTTATTTCAGGTGTGTGACTTTCAGCAGCCAGAACGGCCAAATCGAATTGAACTGAATTGAATAAAGTTGATTAAACCCCAAAGGGACAGTGGGGTGCTGGGTTTACTGACCATCATTAACACCTCAGCAGAAACCACATCAAATTAACATCAGACTGAGGACACACTCCACATCACATCCTCTCTCTCTCTCTCTCTCTTTATTAATCTTTTTATCCTGCATCGACATTCAGCGCTGATTTAATCAGCCGGAGATTAAATACTGACATTTACCTTTTACCATTTAGCAGGTGTCTTTCAACATAACAACTCAATTTATTCATTTTACACAAGCGGTTATTAAATCTACCTCTGAACATACACCAACTGATAGAATCTTAAAAGTCTACCTAGTACAGCACACGGTTAGCGGATGATCCTGATTAAAGCACAAGAGTAGATGATCCTCACCAGGGGTCAAAATAAACTATTTTATTTAAATAACACATCTATACATCATTTATCCTCTTCTTTCTGATTCGTCCAGAAATCTGCCATTTTACCCACAACAACTATTTAGCGCCCCTACCAACTAACGCACACGCTTTCGTTTCTATGGAGTTTTCAGGGACGATTGCTTCATCGTCATGAAAACGGTTTGTGCCCAGGTCGGATTACGTCAGAGTTTGTTGGAAGGTCATACCACGCTGCTCAGGCATTCCACGACCGACAAAAGCGGATCGAACATGTTCAGTCGGTGAAAAGAAACGCCAACAGGAGCCTACAGAGTTAAAACACCGATCCGACAAAACCCCACAGACGTGTCTGCTGGCGCTGGTCGGCGTCTGTAGATGCAGTATGAACCAGCCTTAAGTCACGTGGACACAAAAGAGAACTAGAAAACTAGGGTAAAGTGAAATAAAAACACCAAAAACCATGAAACACTGCGAACACGGAAATATTGTTCATTTTTTGTGAACTAAACAGTGTAAGTCAGTGAATATAGACACTATGAAACACTGGGAACTAAGACACGTGGAAATAAGGGAACTAGAAAACTGGGGAACATGTAAAAGTGAAGAAAACTGGTCAACTAGGGAACGAAAGAAACTAGAACCATTAGAAAAAGAGGAACACAAATATTATGGAACTAGAAATCCAACAGATAATGGAAACTAGAGAAGCTACTGTAGGGAACACTGGGAATAAGAGAACGTGGGAACTGATAGAATAAGCAGGCTAGGGGACAAGATTACAGCAAGTGTTGGAAACAAGGTCACATGGAAATGAGGGAACTATGTTGTGAAAATGGAGAAAACTGGCAAAACGAACGAAACAAAACAAACTACGAACAAATCCACTACGGAAAAGAGCAACTAACCTATGGAACAATAAAACCAAGGGATAATGGAAACTAGAGGAGCTAAAGAACACTGGAAATAAGTTAGTAAAGGAAGTAAACATCTAGGGAACACTGGAAACAAGGGAACTAGAAAACTAGGGAACATGGAACTTGGGAATGTTGGTAACTAGGTAACAGTGCAAACAATACGAAGTAAAAAACTTATCAAGTAAACTAGCAAGGAAAGCTACGATTAATGTTTATGTAATTTATTTGTGAGTGAATGTAATGCATATTTAATTATTCCAGACTTTACATGTCGGACATGTTTATGACTTGCGGTTTGTAGCATTCCCAGGAATTTACACAATATTTTTTTTTTTCGAATTAAGTAATCAGCCCAATACATTCCTGCTAAAGTTATTCCAACTCCATCATTCTTCTGTATCAGTAGCATTGTGTGGAACTCTGAGGACCATTAGATCCGAGACAGTGTGAGGTGTTGGTCATCAGGAGACCACAGAAGAACACCTTCCTGTTTAAACAGTCCTTTGTTCTGAGTGTTTTTCTGGTTTAAAGGCCTCCATATTTTCATCAAGACAGCGAATCAATAGCTAATAGGAGCGCTAGCCGGAGGCACTCACTCTTTAAACGCTAATGTTTTTTTTTTTGTTTTTTTTCCTGTGCCGGAGAGCTTTAACCTCTGAACAGGAAACACAGAGTGACAGGAGGCCATGGCTGACCTTTTTGTCCCTCTGTGAGCTCTGTACTTTACAGCGTGGCAGGAAGTAGCCCTTGTTTCATTGAGGCTAATATCAAACGGGGAACAGAAGGTTACAGCTCGCCAACAGATCACATCCGGTTAACCTCAGCAACCTGGGATTAAAAAAAACAAAAAAAACCAGGATTTAAATACATTAAATCGTCTCACACAGCGCCTCCGTGTGGAGAGAAACAGAACTGCAGCAGGATAAAGAGATCAGTACTTAACACTGTGTGCGTTGCTGGAACATGATCAACAATCGGCGGTTGATTATTTACACAAAGTGGATTACTTTCCCATAACCGCAAACCCCCAAGCCTTTTATTCTTCTTATACCACGGCAATTCGCCAACAATTACATTTTTAAAGAATTATTAAATAAAGCTAGTCATTATGTAATGTTGTGGAATGTCTACAAAACAAGCTAGCTCTTGTTCTTAGCTAACTAACTCTTTTTTTTTAATATACTTAAAGTGTTTTTTAATGAATTTAATGAATGAAAATGTTGATATTTCCACTGTTTATATAAAAGATGTCATGGCTATATGTACATTTTTACAGTGTATATTGTATATAGCGCATTTTTTCTACTATTATATGCCTTTATTTGCCTCATGGCTACAGACTAGCTAGCTAAATGTGAATTTTTCTTATCGTTAGCTTCCTTTTTTCGGTGATCCAATCTGAGGAAAATGTTAATATTCTTGACATACTTGTTTTGTTTTCACTGCGCCTTCGTGTTGAATTTTTTTAATCTACATAAATATTACGAAAATACACGTGGTGTTCAAACATGTAGCCGTTTTAGCTGCAATTACGGTGTTACGCTGGAATACTGATATCATCTCAGCCCTGTAGAGTACACAGACATGATGGAGACTGAAGGATGTTGGAAATAAATAGTTTCTGCTCCGGTAGAGTCTGTACTCAAGTGATGGGAGAGACGGCGATGGGGGTGGGGGGTGGGGGGGTTGAGTGGGGGTCGATTGGGTTCTGGTAAACAGAGAGGAAAGCTCTCACAGTAGTGATGGATGTCCGTGATGAAAAAGACAGGAGGAAAGAAAAAGAGCTCAAGGTTGAAACAATGACCAATGAGGCGACGGTGGAGGAGAGGAGATATGATTGATTCGGGTGAAAGAGGAGAGACCTCGAGCTACTATCAGCCCTAAATGAGACTTCAGTATTCTGCTCGCTCCTCGTTTATTCGCGCAGTGGAAGAGAAAGAACTCGACCCCGTCTGGCTGCACGAGAGACGGAAAGAGAATCGGCAATAAAAGAGACTGAAATATAAAAAGCAGTCCACTCAGTAGCGCACCCTACAGTACCCAGGGCCAGAGATCAGGTCATTCTGTTCCTCCTTTCATCCATTTCTCATTTTTCTGCTTGGTTTTCTGAAGTGTTTCACTGGTGGAGGGTGGGTGGTGGGGGGGACGAGGGGAGGGGGGGGGGGGTCATCTGAGTCGAGAACATAAATCAGACACGCAATAATGGAGTTTTTATTAACCACAACTGCTGGAAATAAAAACCGCCCCCCCCCTTTTCTGATCCGAACACCAACTTATTACATAATACATATTATAATGACATCCCTGAGACACCGCAAGACACATCGGCTCCGTCCCAAACACCAGAACTCGTCTCTAATTAGAGTGTACAAACACACACGTAAGCGTAAATGTAAATGACCGTTAGTACACATTAGGAGCCAGTAGAAATCTCTGATGGTTAAGAATTCTTTTTAAAACAGGTTTTTTTTTTATTTTTTGAAGGCTATGTTCTGGCTAGCTAAATCATTAACATTAGTTATCTGCTACCAGATTTCCCAGTTGCCTAGCAACAGTGTTCTCAAGACTGTGACTAATTGCAGAGTAAGCGAATCGCTTGTCGTAAGCTCAGAGTCCCATCTGAACTCAAGGGAGCGTCTGCGTTACCCACAATGCACTCTGAGCCCCGAGCTGGTTTCGACGAATCTGACTTTTAGATCAGTGTGTAAAGGAAACAAGGTGTGAAGTTAAAGATATGTTTTCTGGAACATGGTTAGAGGTGGGACGTGTTCGGTGTCCCCGCGTATCTGTAGGGCGCTAATCCCGTATGCTACGCGCTAATTAGCTGCTAGTTTTATTAGTTTTATTGCCTAGTGACTTGTTTGCAGGTTGTAGCTCGTGTTCACTGCGTGGGAGACAGCAGCATCTGACCTAAAGCTCCAATTAAAGCTTTCAGTGACAGGTACACTCACTGCTGTGTCGTTTGTGTGTGTGTGTGTGTGTGTGTGTGTGTGTGTGTGTGTGTGTGTTATTCATACCCAATTATTAGCCACTGAGTGACAGGAAAGTAAAAATAAAAAGCCCATGAGCTTTGTAGCTCTGAACATGCCATGCTCTTCCACTTCACATGCTCTCTTTTCCCTCGACCCCCTGTATGGCTCTTTCATGTCGCATAGATAAATTGATAGATAAATAAATAAAAGGATAGACAGATGAGTGAATGGATAACTAGCTGGTGGAGCAATCGAGAGATAGATAGATAGATGATGCATTCAGGATGTCAGGTTTTTTTTTTTTTTCCTTTTCTTTTAATTTTCAAAACATGCAATCTGGATGAAAACATGCCATCCCACCATTCCTCTCTCTCTCTCTCTCTCTCTCTCTCTCTCTGACCCAGAAAAACAGCAAAGCCTCCACACAGAGAGGCAGATGAGGAGAGCAGACACTGCAAAAATATAAATAACTCTGCACCAGTTTCATGTGTAATGACAACTTATAAAAGCCTGAAAGTTTACAGCGTGAAAAGGCTCACGAAAGAAAAAAAGAAAAAGAGGGAAAAAAAAGAGGAGTGTCTCAGCCATGTAGGAATGCACCAAAATAAACAAAAACCTTCATCACGTGTTGTTGTTGTTGTTGGTGTTTTCTGATATGATGTTAGTTGGTAAAAGTTAATATTTGATGGTAGATGTTGTTTTTTGTTGGTGTTTGAGGGGAGAATGATGGATGAACAGTGTTTGTGGTATTTGATGGTGTTTGATGTAAAGGTTTAATGTTACCAGATAGAGAAAGATGACGTTTGATGATATACGGTATTAAATGTTGGTGATTGATGAGGACTGTTTGCAGATGACGGTGTTTGAAGGTGGATGCTGATGTTTGATGGGAAGATGGATGGTGAATGTTGGTATTTAATAATGAATGTTGGTGTATGATGGTGAGTGTTAGTGCTTGTTCAAGGATGTTTACAAGAGAATGATTAGGTCTGCAGAAAAATGGTGGTGTTTGATTAGAGAATGGTGGTGTTTGATTACAGAATGGTGGTGTTTGATTAGACAATGTTGGTGTTTGATTAGAGAATGGCGGTGTTTGATTAGAGAATGGTGGTGTTTGATTAGACAGTGTTGGTGTTTGATTAGAGAATGGTGGTGTTTGATTAGACAATGTTGGTGTTTGATTAGAGAATGGTGGTGTTTGATTAGACAATGTTGGTGTTTGATTAGAGAATGGCGGTGTTTGATTAGAGAATGGTGGTGTTTGATTAGACAATGTTGGTGTTTGATTAGACAATGTTGGTGTTTGATTAGAGAATGACAGTATTTGATTAGACAATGTTGCTGTTTGATTAGACAATGTTTGTGTTTGATTAGAGAATGACAGTATTTGATTAGACAATGTTGCTGTTTGATTAGACAATGTTGGTGTTTGATTAGAGAATGTTGGTGTTTGATTAGACAATGTTGGTGTTTGATTAGAGAATGGCGGTGTTTGATTAGAGAATGGTGGTGTTTGATTAGACAGTGTTGGTGTTTGATTAGAGAATGGTGGTGTTTGATTAGACAATGTTGGTGTTTGATTAGAGAATGGCGGTTTGATTAGACAATGTTGGTGTTTGATTAGAGAATGGTGGTGTTTGATTAGACAATGTTGGTGTTTGATTAGAGAATGACAGTATTTGATTAGACAATGTTGCTGTTTGATTAGACAATGTTTGTGTTTGATTAGAGAATGACAGTATTTGATTAGACAATGTTGCTGTTTGATTAGACAATGTTGGTGTTTGAATAGACAATGTTGGTGTTTGATTACAGAATGGTGGTGTTTGGTTAGAGAATAGTGGTGTTTGGTTAGAGAATAGTGGTGTTTGATTAGAGCATAGTGGTGTTTGATAGATAATGTTGGTGTTTGATTACAGAATAGTGGTGTTTGTTTAGAGAATGGTGGTGTTTGATTAGACAATGTTGGTGTTTGATTAGAGAATGGTGGTGTTTGTTTAGATAATGTTGGTGTTTGATTAGACAATGGTGGTGTTTGATTACAGAATAGTGGTGTTTGTTTAGAGAATGTTGGTGTTTGATTAGAGAATGTTTGTGTTTGATTAGAGAATAGTGGTGTTTAATTAGAGAATGGCAGTGTTTGGAGAATGTTGGTGTTTGATTAGACAATGGTGGTGTTTGATTGGAGAATAGTGGTGTTTGATTAGATAATGTTGGTGTTTGATTACAGAATGGTGGTGTTTGGTTAGAGAATAGTGGTGTTTGATAGATAATGTTGGTGTTTGATTACAGAATAGTGGTGTTTGTTTAGAGAATGGTGGTGTTTGATTAGACAATGTTGGTGTTTGATTAGAGAATGGTGGTGTTTGTTTAGAGAATGTTGGTGTTTGATTAGACAATGTTGGTGTTTGATTAGAGAATGTTGGTGTTTGATTAGAGAATAGTGGTGTTTGATTAGAGAATGTTGGTGTTTGATTACAAAATGTTGGTGTTTGTTTAGAGAATGGTGGTGTTTGATTACAGAATAGTGGTGTTTGTTTAGAGAACGGTGGTGTTTGATTAGACAATGTTGGTGTTTGATTAGAGAATGGCGGTGTTTGATTACAGAATAGCGGTGTTTGTTTGGAGAATGTTGGTGTTCGATTAGAGAATGGCAGTGTTTGATTAGACAATGTTGGTGTTTGATTGGACAATGTTGGTGTTTGGTTACAGAATAGTGGTGTTTGTTTAGAGAATGGCAGTATTTGATTAGACAATGTTGCTGTTTGATTAGACAATGTTGGTGTTTGATTAGAGAATAGTGGTGTTTGATTACAGAATGGTGGTGTTTGATTACAGAATGGTGGTGTTTGTTTACAGAATGGTGGTGTTTGATTACAGAACAGTGGTGTTTGTTTGGAGAATGGTGGTGTTTGATTAGACAATGTTGGTGTTTGATTAGAGAATGGTGGTGTTTGTTTAGAGAATGTTGGTGTTTGATTAGAGAATGGCGGTGTTTGATTAGACAATGTTGGTGTTTGATTAGAGAATAGTGGTGTTTGATTAGAAAATGGCGGTGTTTGATTAGACAATGTTGGTGTTTGATTAGACAATGTTGGTGTTTGATTAGAGAATAGTGGTGTTTGATTAGATAATGGTGTTTGATTACAGAATGGTGGTGTTTCGTTAGAGAATAGTGGTGTTTGATTAGACAATGTTGGTGTTTGGTTAGAGAATGGTGGTGTTTGTTTAGATAATGTTTGTATTTGATTAGACAATGTTGGTGTTTGATTAGAGAATGGTGGTGTTTGATTAGAGAATGTTGGTGTTTGATTAGAGAATGTTGGTGTTTGATTAGAGAATGTTGGTGTTTGATTAGGCAATGTTGGTGTTTGATTGGAGAATGGTGTTGTTTGATTGGAGAATGGTGGTGTTTGTTTAGAGAATGTTGGTGTTTGATTAGAGAATGGTGGTGTTTGATTAGAGAATGTTTGTGTTTGATTAGAGAATGTTGGTGTTTGATTGGAGAATGGTGGTGTTTGATTAGAGAATGGTGGTGTTTGATTAGAGAATGTTTGTGTTTGATTAGAGAATAGTGGTGTTTGATTAGATAATGGCAGTGTTTGATTAGAGAATGTTGGTGTTTGATTAGACAATGTTGGTGTTTGATTGGAGAATAGTGGTGTTTGATTAGATAATGTTGGTGTTTGATTACAGAATGGTGGTGTTTGGTTAGAGAATAGTGGTGTTTGATAGATAATGTTGGTGTTTGATTACAAAATGGTGGTGTTTGTTTAGAGAATGGTGGTGTTTGATTACAGAATAGTGGTGTTTGTTACAGAATTTTGATGTTCTTCGTCCTACACACATAATCTGAACCGTGCATGTTAACTACAAAACGTAATAATTCTATGGGAGGAAGTAATAAATATACTGAACATAATCCTGTATATTTATTCCTAGCTGAAATAGACACCAACACTATATCACAACCATATCAGATATTTTAACTGTATAGATGTTGCTTAGGATAAAAGAAAAATCTGTAGCGTCATGCTATGAAAGGTATGACGAAGCACAAATTAGCACTTATTTACAATTTCAGATGCACTTCATGAAGACAGAAGTGATTCCACTAGGGTTAGTGTGAAATTTGCAGCGATTATTCCACTGCAGTAGATTTCAAATTACAAACAGTAAACAGAGAACGAAAGAACAGTGTGTGATGGTATTGTGGGTAATTGCTATGACGTGCTAGCTCGACCTGTCAGACTCGATAAGTGTCTCACTCGTGTACAGACCCGAAGAACCCGTCATGAAGCTCTGGATCTCTCCGTCTTGCCCTTGTGGCATAATGTGAGCAAGAAAAGGTCAGCACTTCCTCCCTTCAGAGCTCCCTACAGTATGGCCGTGTGTCCGTGTCCCTCTGCCAAACGTCCTGCTAACCTCCAGTCTGTCTCATTACACACACACACACACACACACACACACACACACACACACACACACACACACAGATTTGATATCGAGTGCCCTCTTCACTGTCTGTACAGCTGAGGTTATTTATAACCCCATCGGTCCTGTAATAACCCTGACAGTGTTCTGGTTTATATATAAGCACTGGTACGGATTGTATTCATCGTGCTGAGAACCCGCAAAGGACTCGAATGTCTCCGTTAAACACCAACATCCTCTATCAAACTCTATCCAACCTTCTTTAGATTCTCTATCAAATACCAATATTAAACATCGGACACTGTAAAACACTGACCTACTGCATAAAACCCCACAAACACCCACATTCTTCATCAAACACCAACCTTCAAACAATATTCACCAAAAACACCACCAAACTTCAACTGTCGCCACTGGAACACCAACATCCTTCATCAAATACCAACTCTTTCCAAGAAACACAACCTCCTAGATTAAAACATCATGAAACTCCAAACATCTTCATCAAACACCAACATTTACCAATAGAGCACTATCAAACTCCAACCTACACCATCAATCACTAACTTTCACTAGCAAGCTCCATCAAACTCCAAACTTCTCCAGGATTCTCTATCCAATTCCAATATTCAACAGAATGCAGAAACACTGACATTCTCAAAAAAAAAAAAAACCCCAAAAAACCCCAGTAAACAATTTTTTTTAGCAAACAATATTCACCACTTTCTCCTTTGGAACACAAACATCCTTCACCATAAACCAACTCTCTCTAACAAACCATCAACAAACAGAAACAACCATAAAAAAACTTAAAAACATCAGAATGCTCCATTAAAACACCAGAATTCACCATTAAACACCATCGAACTCCAACCTACTCTGACAAACACAAAGATTCTGAAACTAGCCTCAAACTCTAAACACCATCAAATTCCAGCCTTCTCCATGAAACATGAACATTAACCAAAAACACCATTATACCCCAACCTTCTCCATGAAACTCCCACAAACACCACCATTAACTTCAGCAAACACTGAGATTGATCCAAAACACCATAAAACACCAGAAAGCTTAAAACACCAAAATTATATCTTAACAACATTAAACAACAAACACCAGCATTCAAATTCAAGCATCAGTGTTGTCCATTAAACAGCTTCAGCTCTTAGATTTCCCCATTACAACACCAGTACTCAACATCAAACACCAACATTCACCAAACAAACACCAGCATACTCCAACCTTCTCTATCAAACACCAACGAATTCCAGAATTACCTTCGAAAACAAATGTTTGTCATTAGAACACCACCTTCCCTCATAAAACACCAACATTCTCCACAAAACACCATTTAATTAAACACCAGAATCCTCCAATAAAACAACAACATTCACAACATACTGAGTGGTAGCTCAGTGGTTAAGATGTTGGTCTACTGATCGGAAATTCCTCAACCCTCAATTGCTCAGCTGTATAAAATGAGACAGATGTAAGTTGCTCTGGATAAGGGCTGTAACTGTAAACTCATCTTCTGATGAAACGCAGCGTCAACCAGCATAAGAACACCAAAACGTCCCATCAAACACTACACCAAGCAGCAGAGTTCTCCATTAAACACTGCTGGAAATCTGTAGTGTTTTAGGTTGCAGTTTGTTGGTGTTTTATGGTGAATATTTGAGTGTTTAATGGAGAACAATGGATTTGTGTTCACCGTAGTGTTTAATAATCAGGTTTCACCTGACTGACTTGTTTACAGTGTTTGTTTCAATGGCTGTCTCACATACAGGAAATGATGTTGGAGGTCCAGGGTGACTCTAATTTCGGAAACGGGAACATTTCATGTAGAGTTCAGAATTAACACCAAAAGCACTTTAAACACTGAACAAACATCTGCTAGGGTTCTTTACATACCAACAACTGTCCATTTAAACAAATGTGATTATTGCTAAAATGTTCCGAATCCATTTTATTAAGAATTTCATGGGGCGTATTTTATATTTGAGTGTTCATAGTGTCATGTTTATTTAACAACAACAACAAAAGAAAATGTAAACAAATTTTTTAAAAAATGTAAACAGAAATATGAATTATAACAAACTCTAAAAATCTGATCCCTAATGGAGCTTCCATGTGTGTTGGCTTCATTCCATTTTCATTTTAAAATGGAAAACAAATTAGATGCAAACGACATGTTTGAAAGTGTTTTTGACGATTTTGTGATGATTACGGACATTAAGATTTTAATTAACGTGGATAGCTGGGTTGGTAATGTTAGCTAAAATAGCTAAATGGCTCCTTCTCAACAGTCAACATTTGTCAGATTGACTGGGTTCATACTGAAATAAATGAACGCTCTATTTTAGAGGAGATTTCTGGTGTTTTTCTGGTATTTTGGTTGATTTTTGGTGGTGTTTATCAGAAACAGTTGGTGTCTGATGACAGATCTTGGTGTATTTATCGTGGTTTTTTTTTTTTATGGAAGACATTGGTTTGTTGGTGGGAGTTTGATGATGAATGTTGGTGTTTTAAAGACGTATCCTCGAGTGTAATGGTGATCATTAGCGCATGCCAAGAAATATAAAATAAAAAACTTTTTTTCATTTTATAAAGGAAAAATAAATGCAACGTACACAGACCGAGGAGCAGCCGGTTGCCGATTATTTTATCATCAAAAGAAATTCTCAGACGTCCTCTCGGGTTTTATTGAAAAAATAAATAAATGAATGAACGTTATCTAAGCGCTAACGCACACTGCCTGCAAAAGTAAAGATTGGCCTCATGCATAAACAGGATTTCTGTAAAGCTCCAGCAGGTGTTGAGTTTAGGTCTCTCGGTTTGGCCTCTCCGAGTCGTTGCACTGTGTTTCATCAGCTTGTTCAGGAGTGCGGTGTTCGGAGAAATCGTTTGTTCAGACGCGGCTGTGGAGGATTTTTGCATTTTTGCATTTTCACACTCGTCCCCGCTCGTCCGCTTTCCGAGGCCGAATTGCAGCGCAGTCCTCAAACAAAGCAGGTGGTGTGAAAGGGATCTGAGCGGCACCGCGGCCTGACGGATTGTGATTATTGTGAGGTTTGTCCTGCTGCTTCTCGGTAAATAAGCGCTCCTTTTTAAATAAGCACACACTCGACACGGCGAGCTGGAGGAGCTCTCGACTTCCACCAGGAGAGCAGCACAGGTCTGACAGGTCTTTATTCGGGTTATTGTGTTTATTGTGTTTATTGTGGCTCTCACTTTCACCTAACAATGTTCACTACACAGTCATGCTGTGTTCCACTGGCCAAGTTCAGCTCTGAAGATTTAACAGCAATACTACTGGGACATTTAGTTTTTAAACAAATATCCAATAAACCATCGTCTGTCTGGACAGACGGAGACACAGACAGACAGACAGACAGACAGATATACAGATACACAGACAGACAGACAGATAGACAGGCAAATATACAGACAGATAGATACATAGGCAGACAGACAGATAGATATACAGGCAGACAGACACACAGGCAGACAGACAGATAGACAGGCAAATATGCAGACAGACAGATACATAGGCAGACAGACAGACAGACAGACAGACAGATACACAGGCAGACAGACAGATAGACAGGCAGATATACAGACACACATACACATATACAGACAGACAGATACACAGGTAGACAGATAGACATATATACAGACAGACAGATACACAGGCAGACAGACACAGATATACAGACAGGCAGACACACCGATAGACAGACAGACAGGCAGACAGACAGACAGACAGATACACAGGCAGACAGATTGACAGACAGACAGATGGATACACAGACAGACAGACAGATATACATGCATACATATGCACAGGCAGACAGATACACAAACAGACAGACAGATACACAGACAGATACACAAACAGACAGACAGACAGATACACAAACAGACAGACAGACACACAGACAGACAGACAGACAGACAGACAGTCATACAGATAGATAGATAGATAGATAGATAGATAGATAGATAGAGTCTACCTACATACTTTAGGTCATACTATAATGTAAATATCAGGTCAGTGTGTACTGGGGACAATTGTCTACATCTGTGTGTGTGTGTGTGTGTGTGTGTGTGTGTGTGTGTGTGTGTGTAGCACTAGAATCTGCGGTCAGTACACTGAATTTCATCAGGTTCTATTAGCCGAGGCAGATTGAGCTCCTGCGCTGGAAACATCGCAGCGTATTAGCTCGTCTAATGCCTCTCTGTTTGCTATTCGTCTGCTGAACAAGACCACTTTTTAGCACAAAGTGAGGATAATGGGCTTTGACAGAACACACACACACACACACACACACACACACACACACACACACACAAGATGAAATTATTTATTATTTCCAATGCGCCTGAGCTACAATTACTGCAGCTGTAACTTCCACTGTGGAAAAGTGGAGAGAATTTCACGCGTAGGACGTTATTATAGAAACATAATCTTACACCACAATGAAATGACTCTTTGAAAAATTTTGCTACACACACACACACACACACACACACACACACACACACACACACACACACAATAACTGCATTTATAGTATATATGTCCCATACATTTGCGTTCTACACCAATCAGCCATAACATTAAAACCACTGACAGGTGACTTGAATAACGTTGATTATCTCGTTACAGTGGCACCTGTCGAGGGGTGGGATATATTAGGAAGCAAGTCAGTTCTCAAAGTCGATATGATGGAAGCAGGAAAAATTGCCAAGTGTAAGGATCTGATCGACTCTGACAATTTTTTATTGTGATGGCTAGACGACTAGGTCAGAGCATCTCCAAAACAGCAGGTCTTGTAGGGTGTTCCTGGTATGCAGTGGTTAGTACCTACCAAAAGTGGTCCAAGGAAGGACAACCGGTGAACCGGTGAAAAGGTCATGGGTGCCCAAGGCTCACTGATGTGCGTGGGGAGTGAAGGCTAGCCTGTCTGGTCCAATCCCACAGAAGAGCTACTGACCAAGTACACCCCTTCATAGCAACGGTATTCCCTAATGGCAGTGGCCTGTTTCAGCAGGATTATGCTCCCTGCCACACTGCAAAAAGTTTTGGAAAAACGGTTTAAGGAACGAAGTGTTTCGAGGTGTTGATTTAACCTCCAAATTCCCCAGATCTTAATCCGATCGAGCGTCTGTGGGACATGCTGGACAAACAAGTCTGATCCATAGAGGCCCCACCTCACAACTTACAGGACTTAAAGGATCTGCTGCTAACATCTTGGTGCCAGATACCACAGCACACCTTCAGAGGTCTTGTCGAGTCCATGCCTCGACGGCTCAGAGCTGTTTTGGAGGCACAAGAGGGACCTACACAATATTAGGCAGGTGGTTCAATGTTATGGCTGATCGGTGTATATGTGTCCCGTACTATTACGCTCTATATGTGTTCTGTATATTTATACTCTACTCTATATGTATACTGTGTATGTTATGTAAGCCGGTTGCAGGCAGATGGAGGTAAGGGTAGAGGTGTCAGGATGCATGCGCTGGGGAGACGTCAAATAATGCAGTAGAGTTTATTAGCAAACAAAAAAGAGCAGTAATCCACAAATACAGAACTCGAGAAAAAGCAGTAATCCAAAAGACAGGAAAAAACACTCGAAACGAGGAAGTGGTCTGGGAACCACAAATACAGAACTACGGACATCGGAAACAAGGACTACGGATTAAAGAGCTACGGACTTTAAACTATTACAAAGCTAAATTAAGCAACAAACTAATACTCGTTGAAGCGGACACAAACAGGGCTTTAAGTAGCGGAGTTCATTAACACTAAACAAGATTAGATCCACGACACCTGGAAATGATAATCACAAATTAAATGAAGAACCAATGAGGAAAAAAGGAGGCGGGGACAGAGACATGACGTGAACACAATAACAAATGCACATGGCCGAAGTAAACAAAACGAGAGTCTTTCTGACTGGAGCTGGAATGCGCTCCGTGGAATGCGGAAGTAGGGTACGCTTCATTTGCGGCGTAGCGAGAGCGGGAGAACCTAACGGTATATGTAATTTAATTAAGCTGATAAATCATCTTACTGTAGTGTGATACTGTTCTGATGGTCGTTTCATTTTCCTCTGAGGTTTTCAGTAGATGTACAGCCCACTTTGCTCTAAACGAGCAGTTCACTAAAAGCGCTGTTTGTAAGATGGCATTATGCATTATTAAGATTCATAAAGCTGTATAAGGGTATAAAAGTGAATGAAGATGGAGAGGCACGTCACAGATTATGACTTCATTCTGAAAGGAATTTACTGCGACTCAGACCAATTGTAACCAGCTACAGAACTGAATTAACACTGCTGCTGATAAAATCCATTCAGAACCAGGAGCTCCAATAATGTGCTTCATCTATATGTTGGTTTGTTGGTGGTTAATGGTGTGTGATTGGGAATGTTGGTGATTAATGGAGAATGTAGGTGTGTGATGGAGATTGTTGGTGTGTGATGGAGAATGTTGGTGTGTGATGGAGAATGTTGGTGTCTGATGGTGAATGTTGGTGTGTGATGGTGAATGTTGGTGTCTGATGGAGAATGTTGGGGTGTGATGGAGAATGTTGGTGTGAGATGGAGAATGTTGGTGTGTGATGGAGAATGTTGGGGTCTGATGGAGAATGTTGGTGTTTGATGGTGAATGTTGGTGTCTGATGGTGAATGTTGGTGTCTGATGGAGAATGTTGGTGTTTGATGGTGAATGTTGGTGTCTGATGGAGAATGTTGGTGTTTGATGGAGAATGTTGGTGTTTGATGGTGAATGTTGGTGTCTGATGGTGAATGTTGGTGTCTGATGGAGAATGTTGGTGTCTGATGGAGAATGTTGGTGTTTGATGGTGAATGTTGGTGTTTGATGGAGAATGTTGGTGTGTGATGTTGGTTTGGAAAAGACAGAAACATTCGGCATGTCTTCCAAAGGGCTCTAAAATGATTCCCTCTTCCCTACATCAGTGCACTACATAGGGAACAAAATAAGGGTGTGTGTGAGAGCAAAAATGTCTCATTTTATAGTACAATCCGAGCACTCCATGAACAAACATGACAGCTCATTAAAATAAATCCGAATAAAGCACACTAATCCCCCAGGCTTTGTCATGCATTAGCACAACCTTTTTATATCCTGTTTCCACACTTCGCTTCATTTTAGCAAACTGTGACGTTGTGATGCATATTATATTTCAACTGTAACACATAAAAATAATTGATATGGTGTGTTAATGAACACTGACTCTGCTAGCAAACTCAGCTTCATGTTATTCAATGTAAAGATCTTCTGTAGTAGTTGAAAGTGACCTTGGGGAGACGGTTATACATTTAGGATTCAAAGGTCACTTTTCAAGAATGGAATCAATCAGCGATCCTAAAGATTGTATCACTCCCTGTGATTGAACTTCTCATTTCACCCTAGACTGGAGCAAAGCTGCTAAAGCGGGAGTGCTAGCGCCCATTAACACGCTCTTCAGGTGACCCCGTTTGAGTTCTCATTACGGCAGAGATAAGTCTATAATTGGATCAAAATTGCCTATTAGCAGAACTTCATGATACGTGGCACATTTAATTGTCTTCTAACATCTGAGAGCATTTGATGCTATGGCATGTCTGAAATTAGACTCTAAATGACACATGAAGGAAGAGTATTTCAAGAGGAGTGTATTAAACATTCATGGGGTAAGAAACAGCTATAAATAAATAAATAAATAAAATTAATGGACAAACCTCCAACAAACACCAACTCTCACCATCAAACAGTATTCCAACATTCTCCAACACCAAAAATCCACCAGGAAACAGTAGTATTCTCAACTCAAACCTAATTCTCCAACACCAAAACTCTCTTTTAAACACCAATATTATCCATCAAAAACCAATATCCACCATCAAAGCCAACATCCTCCATAAAACTCATCATTTGGCAGACACCATTACCCTGAGTGACTTTTTATTTCATTTATATATCTGAGCAGTTGAGAGTTAAGGGCCCTGCTCAAGGGCCCAACAGTGGCAGCTGGTGGTGCTGGGGTTTGAACTCACGACCTTCCGATCAATAGCCCAATATCTTAACCACTGAGGTACCACTGCACCAACATTCCTTATCAAATTCCAATGTTCTCCAACCAGTGTCCTCTATACAAAACCAACAAACACCAACATTCTCCATTAAACACCAATAAACACCATTATCCATCTAGAACCACCATTCTCAATCAACACTCTCAACCTAAATTCTCCAAGAAACACAGTCACAGTCCATCAACATTCTTTATCGCCACCGCCCACCAAGAAAGAAGTCTACTTCATCCAACATCAACATACATCAACATTAACAATCAAACACCAACACTCTTATCAACAAAACAATAAACACCAACATTCTTAACAATCTTCATCACCAGTAAACAGATTAAACCAACATCCAACAGAAATACAGATTCTCCAGTAAACATGAACATTCTCAATCAAACATCCAAATGCTCAATCAAATCCCAACAACAGCATTCACTAGAAGCATCACTATTCCTCTAGCACCTTCTCCACCAACACCTTCTTCAAATTCAATATTCCCTATCAAACACCAACATGTTATTCTGCTTTGATAAAAATTCTCCATCACGCTCCAGCAGACAGCGAAAGAACAAACAAATCTCCAAAAAACACCAGCATTCATGATCAAATACCAACACTCACCATTAAAAACCAGCATTCCCCATCAAGCACCATCAAATACTGTATATAATATACAATATTATAATATACTTATATTCAAACATCCTCCGAGAAACTCCAACATTCTCCATCATATGTAAACAAACACCAACCTTTCACTGCCAAAACCCAAACACCATCATTCTTTTATTAATTAGGCTTTAAAAAATTCTCGACAAACACACACAAGTACAACACCAACACAAACTTTGGAATTGTTGAGATCATTTATCCAGATAGATCATAAAACTAATAATAAACACTACATTTCATATTAAATTAACTACTTTTTATTAGCACACAGAACTGATAACTGGTTTTCCGTTGAGTTGGGTTCTGGATGTTCCCTCTAGCAGCTAATAACAACTATTCTATTACACTCTTCCTGCTCATGTTCCCATCATGCTGCTCAGCTTTGCACAAACTCACCCCATTATTTCCCCGTCACTCAGAAGCCATTTCAATCTGAAACTCCATTTTCCTGGTATTTCCATTCGTCTAATCCACAATGAGAGGAGGCGAGGCACAATAGAACAGCATCATTCAGCATATTAAAATGATGTCGTATCACTCCTTTTATGACTTTTTCAACACTGTGATGTCGTTAATAGAGTCCTGGCAGCTAGCTGGTTATTGGGGTTCCTTAAGGTTCATGAAATGATAAAAAGCAGTCTCGAGTCTATTACATTGTTAGCGAGGTTGCTACAAATCCGCAGCGTTCCCCATTAGTGATGCAGCGTGAATTATTTATGCACCACGCATTCAAATCGCAGAGGCTAAAGGTGGCAGATGCCATTAAATTGCTGTGATTTTGAATTTAATGCTTAATAAATACCTCGCTCACCTGTTTCTTCACCTCAGCTGCGGACGTGGACATCATTTTATGGTAAATTAGCAGCAGGTGAGGTGGGATTTGGTGGTGTTTATGGGCGGCCATGTCGCTTTGATCATTTTATAAAACAATTCCTTCCTCATGCTAATGCAAAAGGAGCATATACACTCACCGTCCACTTTATTAGGAACACTTGTACACCTGCAGATTCATTCAGTTATCTAATCAGCCAATCACGTTGCAGCAGCACATCAAAATCATGCAGATACAGGTCGTGCCAGACGGGCTGGTTTTCGTATTTCCGAAACTGCTGATCTCCTGGGATTTTAACACACAACAGTCTCTAGAGTTTACACAGAATGGTGCGAAAAACAAAAAAACATTGAGTGAGCGACAGTTCTGTGAGTGGAAATGACTTGTTGATGAGAGAGGTCAGAGGAGAATGAGCAGACCGGTCTGAGCTGACAGGAAGTCTATAGTAACGCAAATAATCACTCTTTACAAGCGTGGTCAGCAGAAAAGCATCTCAGCGTGCTCAACACATCAAACCTTGAGGTGGATGAGCTGCAGCAGCAGAAGACCACATCAGGTTCCTCTCCTGTCAGCCAAGAAGAGGAATCTGAGGCTATCATGGCCACAGGCTCGCCCAAACTGAGATGAAGATTGGAAAAAGACCAGGTGAGATTATTTTTCTAATCTTCATCTGTATAGTTTGGGCGAGTCTGTGCCCAACATAGTTTCTCAAGTTCTTTGGGTTCTTAGCTTCCCATAGGGTTCTACTTAGAACTTTCTCTAAAAGGGAAAGCCTTCTGGGTGTTTGATGGGGATTCACTGGTGCAATAATAGGAAACACCCTAATGTAAGCTTCTACATAGAACCCTTAAGGGTTGCCCAGTGGACCTGATACACTTAGAAAAAAAAAAAGAGGCTCTTAGCTTCCTGTAGGGTTTCTACTTAGAACTTTATCTAAAAAGGAAACTCTAAAGTGTTCCTCAGGGGTGACAAACCAAAGAACTCCCCCCCCCCCCTTTTTTTTAAAGAGTGTAGACAGAACTAACTACCCCAGTCACCCGTACTCTCACCCCTCTCATGATCACGTTAAAGGTGACGGGGCAGAAATATTCTAGAGCGTTCCACTGACCTGCGACGTGACGCTGTAAATAATGCAAACAGTGACTTTTTCTTTAAAGAGGAAGGTTGAGAAAATGGCACGGCCTGAAGCATCTCACACACACACACACACACACACACACACACACACACACACACACACACACACACACACACACACACACACACACACACACACACACGACTCCGACATTTTCTGGCGGTTCTGTCATCAATTAATAAAAAATATTTATTATTATTATTATTATTATTATTATTATTATTATTATTATTATTATTATTATTATTATTATTATTTCTGTGTATTTATGTACATTAATATTTTTGTTATCATTATAATTCTTTTTTATTTTTATTAATCACACAGATATATATGTAATTACAGTCTCTTCTGGACCACATCCTCCTCTTCACTGCCGTTTTTCATTTTTAAGACTTTTACATTTGGTGAATAAATTGAGATCAAAGATCAGTGACAAGCGGCAGAAACCTGGACGAGATCCGATCTCTCAATCAATTCAGCCACTTCATTAAAAAAAAAAAAAAGGAGAGGAAACACAAAAGACGGAGCTGTTCACCGCCATCTCACATTAAGTCAAGTGATCACTCGGCACTCTGCTTTAAAAAAAACGAGAGAGAGAGAGAGAGAGAGAGAGAGGGAGAGAGGGAGAGAGAGAGAGAGAGAGAGAGAGAGAGAGAGAGAGAGAGAGAGAGAGAGAGAGAGAGAGAGAGAGAGAGGGAGAGAGAGAGAGAGAGGGAGAGAGGGGAGAGAGAGAGAGAGAGAGAGAGAGAGAGAGAGAGCGAGAGAGAGAGAGAAAGAGAGAGAGAGAGAGAGAGAGAGAGCGAGAGAGAGAGAGAGCGAGAGCGAGAGAGAGAGAGAGAGAGAGAGAGAGAGAGAGAGCGAGAGAGAGAGAGGGCTTTTAACTTTTGTTCAGTTTGGATTAGAAATCTTACTGAAGGTCAAACGATATGATGTTAATGTTGATAAATAAATAAATAAATGAATGAAGGCATGTATAATGAGGGTTGATGAGAATAACTCTGGCTGTGTAGAACTGGAAAATGTGGTGAAGATTTCCACTTATATTCGGTTGTGGTGCAATCCAGGTTCCGGGTTGGATCTGAGTTTAGCGTCATCGTTACCGTAACAACCAGAAGCGCATGTGTTTAGAACAAGTTTCCGTCTCAGAGACACGTCATTAAAGTGTGATGTGATTAATAAACGTTCAGCAAGAAGCCGGGTTTCACACCCGAGGTTCGGAGCTCGGCTTAAAATACGCACTAAACCTGATATTCACCTTTATTACCAGGCGCTGTTTGGGAATGAGGTTAATAATGAGAATAAGGGATTTAGTAAAAAGGTTTTTTCTGCATCCTCGCTGAATTTCTGGTGCGTCGATTATAAACACGCTGCTTTTCTTGGTCCGATTCGCAACTGACTCAGAAAGTCGATCTGACTCCGGTCCAAGCTCGCAGTTTATCTTTAAATCGATTAGAACAAATTAAAATCTGTAGAAGTGTTTTGTCGTGACTCAGATACACACATGCGATCTTTACGTTTACGGCATTTGGCAGACGCCCTTTATCCAGAGCGACTTACATTTTATTTCATTTATAAATCTGAGCAGTTGAGGGTTAAGGGCCTCGCTCGAGGGCCCAACAGTGGCGGTGCTGGGGTTTGAACTCATGATCAGTAGCCCAATGTCTTAACCACCGAGCTACCACCGCTCCTCATCGACCGCATGTCATCGCCATGGCGTGACACACTCAGAGGAAAACGCTATCCGCCCTCTTCTACATACATGAGCTCACAGGACGGCTAGTGCCGCTGTGATCGACGGGTTAGAGAGAGAGAGAGAGCATGCCCCTCCCACTCAGAGAGAACACGGACGGTTTTGCGCTCTCGCCTCAGCCGTACGCCTCAGAAGAGTTTTTTGGAGACATTTCGGTGAACGATTTTCCTTGATCCAAAAAAAAAAAAAACGAAAGTCACTGAGTGAAAGGAAGCGCTTTCGCTTGAAGAAGCACATGACTGGTTTAAAAGTGAAGCAGTGATGCATCACGCGGTGTCACTTTGTACTTTTGTCAGTTAATTAAAGTTTCAAGAGACGACAAATCACAGACTTTTGGTTTTATTGCATTTTAGAAAAAAAATACCAACTTTTATGGAAATGGGGTTAGTATAATAGATAAAAGCAATGTTTGGTGATTTGAGTGTGTGTGTGTGTGTGTGTGTGTGTGTGTGTGTGTGTGTGTGTGTGTGTGTGTGTGTGTGTGTGTGTGTGTGTGTGTGTGTGAGATTCCCTGATTTTCTCCTCCTGCTAATTTACAGTCAGGAGTCATACTCAAGGACATGGTGTGTGTGTGTGTGTGTGTGTGTGTGTGTGTGTGTGTGGGTGTGGGTGTGTGTGTGTGTGTTACTGGGTGAATCATCACAGGCCCCCTGCATCTTCTGAGGGAGGTTACAACAGCAGGCTCTCTTTCTCACACACACACACACACACACACACACACACACACACACACACACACACACACACACACACACGTGTATGGACATACAGATTCACTGCATTGAAGTAATACTTAGGTCTCTCTCGTTGCCATCCAATCAGTGCAGAGTTTGATCGGTTTATCAAGGCAACCAATGACAGCAGAGAGGAGGCGGAGCTTACCAGACCTATAGTTAATGTGTAATGCTCTCGGGGATTCCTCCGGATTCCAAACGACATCTTTAATAATTACTGTCACATGATGCTTCCTGAAGTATTTGGATAATTAACGGATTACACGTGATTAATTAAAGATGTGAAGAAGAGGAAGACGTGGTGATGGAACCCGGTGTGTGTTTGTATCGTGTTTAGGTGTTTGGCATCTGCTACAACGCTGGAAAACACGAGAAGAGGCGCCATTAGGTGCGTTCAAACGAAAAAAAAAAGCTAACGCTAATTTGACAGAGGATCATGCTAATCGGTCGCGTCCCGATCCACTATGGATAAAGTCGTCTCATCTCTGATCGGATCTGATGAATGAACGCTTCATCTGAAATCTCCAGTCCACACGGAAACATCTGCATCTCAAATTAATAAAACGATTAGCATAACTGTCATTAAGGCTTGCAGATCTGCGCTGGTGTTAATTAGTGTTTTTAAAGGAGCGTGTGTTTATTAGACACAGTGCAGTGAATCCATCAGTAGACTTCATCCTCAACACGCTCCCTCCTCAACACGTCTCAGCCTCAACACGTCTCAGCCTCAACACGTCTCAGCCTCAACACGCTCTCCATCCTCAACACGCTCCCTCCTCAACACGCTCCCTCCTCAACACACTCTCCATCCTCAACACGCTCTCCATCCTCAACACACTCTCCATCCTCAACACGCTCCCTCCTCAACACACTCTCCATCCTCAACACGCTCCCTCCTCAACACACTCTCCATCCTCAACACGCTCCGTCCTCAACACGCTCCCTCCTCAACACACTCTCCATCCTCAACACGCTCCCTCCTCAACACGCTCCCTCCTCAACACGCTCCGTCCTCAACACGCTCCCTCCTCAACACGTCTCAGCATCAACACGCTCCATCCTCAACACGCTCCCTCCTCAACACACTCTCCATCCTCAACACGCTCCGTCCTCAACACGCTCCCTCCTCAACACGCTCCGTCCTCAACACGCTCTCCATCCTCAACCCGCTCCCTTCTCAACACACGCTCCGTCCTCAACACGCTCCCTCCTCAACACGCTCCCTCCTCAACACGTCTCAGCATCAACACGCTCCATCCTCAACACGCACCAGCCTCAACACGCTCCCTCCTCAACACGCTCCCTCCTCAACACGCTCCCTCCTCAACACGCTCCCTCCTCAACACGCTCCATCCTCAACACACTCCCCCCTCAACACCCACCAGCCTCAACACGCTCCCTCCTCAACACGCTCCCTCCTCAACACACTCTCCATCCTCAACACGCTCCCTCCTCAACACACTCTCCATCCTCAACACGCTCCCTCCTCAACACACTCTCCATCCTCAACACGCTCCGTCCTCAACACGCTCCCTCCTCAACACACTCTCCATCCTCAACACGCTCCCTCCTCAACACGCTCCGTCCTCAACACGCTCCGTCCTCAACACGCTCCCTCCTCAACACGCTCCCTCCTCAACACGTCTCAGCATCAACACGCAGCCATCCTCAACACCCTCCCTCCTCAACACGCTCCGTCCTCAACACGCTCCCTCCTCAACACACTCCGTCCTCAACACGCTCTCCATCCTCAACACGCTCCCTCCTCAACACACTCTCCATCCTCAACACGCTCCGTCCTCAACACGCTCCCTCCTCAACACGTCTCAGCATCAACACGCTCCATCCTCAACACGCTCCCTCCTCAACACGCACCAGCCTCAACACGCTCCCTCCTCAACACGCTCCCTCCTCAACACGCTCCCTCCTCAACACGCTCCAGCCTCAACACGCTCCCTCCTCAACACGCACCAGCCTCAACACGCTCTCCATCCTCAACACGCTCCAGCCTCAACACGCTCCCTCCTCAACATGCTCCCTCCTCAACACACTCTCCATCCTCAACACACTCCCTCCTCAACACACTCTCCATCCTCAACACGCTCCCTCCTCAACACACTCTCCATCCTCAACACGCTCCGTCCTCAACACGCTCCCTCCTCAACACGCTCCCTCCTCAACACACTCTCCATCCTCAACACGCTCCCTCCTCAACACACGCTCCATCCTCAACACGCTCCCTCCTCAACACGTCTCAGCATCAACACGCTCCCTCCTCAACACGCTCCGTCCTCAACACGCTCCATCCTCAACACGCTCCGTCCTCAACACGCTCCCTCCTCAACACGCTCCCTCCTCAACACGCTCCAGCCTCAACACGCTCCCTCCTCAACACGCTCCCTCCTCAACACGTCTCAGCATCAACACGCTCCATCCTCAACACGCACCAGCCTCAACACACTCTCCATCCTCAACACGCTCCCTCCTCAACACACTCTCCATCCTCAACACGCTCCCTCCTCAACACACTCCCTCCTCAACACGTCTCAGCATCAACACGCTCCCTCCTCAACACACTCCCTCCTCAACACGCTCCGTCCTCAACACGCTCAGTCCACTTGCTTTTCATACACAACTGAATTTCTTTCATTCTCTTCTTCAGCTGCTCCACCCATTGCTTCCAGAGCATCTGAGATCTTTTGTACTCTTTTCTGGACACGTGTTTTGGGATGTGGATTGGCTGTCCACACTTCCCTGCATCAGTAAAATAAACATTTGATCACTGTGACACAATGAGCTTTTCTAAGCACACAAACTCAGGGACCCGAGCACAGGAATGCTACCCCTGCTCCACCCCTCCACCCCTCCACCCAGGCTACCGATTACTTCCTGGTCTATTTCAACAATGCTACCAGTCACAATCATCACAAACTCCTGCTGTGAATCTGAGCTGTGGATCCTTTTACACCTTTTATTTTAATCCTGAAGTGTTACATGTACTTTCTTGTATAAACTCTGTGGCTTTTTTGCCAGAGCTTCATAGTTTTGGAATATTTATTTAAATTTGCTATCCAGACTCTGATTTCTTCTTTCTTTTATCTCCCCCTCACACAGAGCTGGAGAGATTCGGCTGTTAGCTACGTTACATAATCACCAAGTCTCACGCTCTCTTTCTGTCTGTCTCTCTCTTTCTCTCTCATACAGCTTTATTACAGCCAGGAGTAAGACAGAAGGCTCCAGCCTGCCCCCTGCTGAGACATAATGAGTGTTTATGTGGTTTGGGTGAATCTGGGTGGACATGTTTAGCCTCTGATTTTTGGCCAGATGCAGATTTAAGCCTTGTCTTGTCCCGAGCTGAGACACCGATACGGCAAGAGAGAGCGAGAGAAAAAGGAATGAGTGATAAAGAGGGATGGAATGAGAAAGAGAGATAGATGGTAATCAGTCAGGGAGGGAAGGTATCGACCAGATCCTTTTAAACAGGGAAACCCGAGAGAGAGAGAGAGAGAGAGAGAGAGAGAGAGAGAGAGAGTGATGATGGGAAGAAGACTTGGTTTCCATGGCAACCAACAAGGATGTTGGCATCAGAGAGTGACTGCAGCAGTCAGATGGAGGAACGAGGGATTTACCCCAAGACCAGCTCTTCTGGGTGGTCTACCATAAAGCTTGCCCTTGATTCCTCAAATCACCACACACCACCACACACACACACCCTCCACCCTCTCCGCTTTGCTCTTTGCTGCAATGTCAGCATCTTGCCACTGTTTCCTCTCTTTTGTTTCATCTACAGTATCCTCACAAACCATGTCTGGACCAATGAAAGGAGTGGAACCTTTCTGCAATATG
>CM042538.1:32850399-32877899 GCA_023630585.1 Cranoglanis bouderius
TCCCCCCACCTACAAGTCCACCTGAACCCCCCACCTACAACTCCACCCGTCCCCGACCGCCACCTACATCTTCACCTGACCCCCACCGCCACCTACATCTCCACCTGACCCCCCCAACAACTCAACCTGACCCCCCCCACCTACAACCCAACCTGACCCCCCCACCTAAACTCCACCCGACCCCCACCGCCACCTACATCTCCACCTGACCCCCCCCAACAACCCAACCTGACCCCCCCCACCTACAACCCAACCTGACCCCCCACCTACAACTCCACCCGACCCCCACCGCCACTTACATCTCCACCTGACCCCCACCGCCACCTACATCTCCACCTGACCCCCCCCAACAACTCCACCTGACCCCCCCCACCTACAACTCCACCTGATCCCACCCCTTCCTACTGTGTCATAATATTTCAGATTTCTACCTAAATGAGTTACTGATGCCACAGTGTTTATGAAGCTCAGATTAGCACTTGCTGATAAAATGATAAAGGTTTTACTGTACAATGTGACTATACCAGAAAAAACAACAATATTTTCATATCATTTTGATCCCTAAATTGACAAACAAGGAAAATTCTGTCCTGAAGTAAACACTGGAAAAGTCATAAACTAGTTGCATGACATAAATGTTGAGAACTTTAAATAATAAATAGTGAAATAGTAGAACCTGTACTGAGTCTGTATTTAACCCTCAACAGTGAAAATCAGTTTCCCAACAAAAGTCGCCTAAAATGTTTCAGGTTGGCGCCAAAAGAGTCGTTAAAAATGATTCGTTCCTGAATCGAATCGTCTGTTTACGATCATGTCTTAAGAGTTGCATAATGTAAGACGACGACAAGACGACCACGAGATATTTCCACGACTAGACTAATTATTCTTCTCATTTCATTTCTGCTTAAAGAATTCCTCTAATTGCGGGGAGGATCACGGAACCCGTGTATGTTCGCTGAGGGGAACGTACTCTGTATGTGCGGACGTGGAAGAGATCGAGGGAAGAACGCTCCGTTCCTTCAGTTTTATAAAGAAAAATAAATAAATCAAATATTTGAAAGAGAGATGGAGTGGATGATACATGAGCGATTACTGTCTTAGTGTATCTCAGATTCTTCCCACCGTTTTCACACACACACACACACACACACACACACACACACACACACACACACACACACACCATCCCACGGATACAAGATGCAATGGGCTGAATTTATTTCCCAGTGTGTGCATTCTGAGGAAACAAGCTGCGGGGAAAAAAAAGAGAGAAGTGCTTTTAATTTTCCTACCTGAGAACGGAGAAGTGATGCTGTTCACGGCTTCGGCTGAGAGGATGTGCGGAGAGGACAGAGAAGAGAGGAGGAGGAGGAGAGAGGAGGAGGAGGAGACACTTCAGGGAGTGGTAGAGAGAGAGAGAGAGAGAGAGAGAGGGAGGGGGCTGATGTTATTATGTGTGAAGCCTGCAGGGATGCATGTGCTATCCTGCATAAAGGGCGAGAGACATACAGAGAGAGAGAGAGAGAGAGAGAAAGAGGAGGGGGTGAATGTCTTCCCTGTTTAACTCTTGGCATCACAAGGCTTTTCTTCCATCGTTCCTTCCTTCGGAATCCCTTCGGCAGGAGTCCTTGGCTGTGATTGGTCGCTCGAGGCGGTGATGTCATCATGTCAATAAAACTCACAGCGATAAAAATGACATTTCTTGCAAATTAGCCCTCAGACATAAGAGGAGGACAATAACAAGGGCATTTCCTCAAGATTTACACACTCTCCGTGTGTGTGTGTGTGTGTGTGTGTGTGTGTGTGTGTGTGTGTGTGTGTGTGTAGTACATGGGTGTTTGATACAAGCCCCTGATTTCCACTTGTCCTTGTGACGTTCATCAACAAAACAAACCCTAATCAATGCAAGTGACGTATTTGAGCAGCAGCAGTCGTTGACCCCGGTGACCTTCAGGACGACGCCTACGGGCGGTGTTACTGTGTGACATGTTTATTAAATTTGGATGACGGTTTAGCTAACAGCGTAACAGCTAACAAGCGCTCTCTCATGTTGCTCCAAAATGGCTGCACGTCCTGTTCACTCGATAGCTACACGTTGTTAGAACTGTTAAAACACATTGCCACTCCAATTTAATATCCTTAGCATGGACCTTTTAAATGTACTCAATTCCTTTTGTATTTCATTCCTCGCTAATCAGCATTTTTACGCTAGTCAGTGCTAGTTTGAAAAATTTAAAGACGTGTCCTTACACGAGAAGGAAGAACAAGGCTGACAGAACCATCGCTGTGACCGAGGATTGTGCTTTAAAGGTGTGAGTTAGAGGTCGGTCCCATTTCCTGTTCACAAGAAGTTGTTCCCATGGTTACGTTTAGCTAGCTAACACGACTTCGGCACGATGATAACACAGTCTAGCACTGACGGCACCACGAAACGCAAGTTTACGTTTGAGCTAAAGCCATCACTGTTTACTGTTGGCTTGCTTGTTAAGCTAACTAGCTTGCTCTACTGGTTTTACAAAAATTTCACAAGGATTTAATTGTTTTCGTTCAAATACGTAAAACATTTAAAATAACTTTTTCCCCTCAGACAGGCAGTAATTATTAGAATTTGCTAGCTAGCATTAGTTAATTTGCTAGCCAGCTAGCTTTCTTGGTCACAGTGTACAGTCTGTATGAGTGTCACTGTAACTCATGAAAAGCTAGCAAGCAATTGTGAGTAAACATGCACTGCTAAAGCGCTTTTTAGAGCAGACCCTGTAGTAATTTCTAATTTGGAAACGTTTGAATGTTGTGTCAAAGAAATCAGTAGAACAATTTCACAAGCTGTATAACATCTTTTCAATGAAATATACAGATATAAACAAAAAGGTGGTTGTTTGCTAAATTTGGCTAGCTACATAATTTAATGTTAAACCATAACAACATTTCCGTCTACCTAGTTAGCTTGCTAACACTGACTAGCAGCAATAAAACAAGGGAATCTCTCTGCTTGCACGTATATAGGCTTAAAAGTACTTCTGCTACAACACGGGAAAAGTAACTAATTTTTTTTTTTTTTAGCTGTTGTATAAAAACCTGTGCAGTTTATTAAACTTAAGTTTAAGCTTAAGTTTTTTAAAAAAAATTCTTATGCTTTAAGTCTTGAAAAAGTTCTTACACAGAAGAATATATAAACAAACATCTCTGTTTATAGGATACCACAAACTGTATAACATATTTTCAATGAAATATAGGGATATAAACCCAAAACCTAGCTAAATTTAGCTAGGTACATAATTTTAATGCTAAGCCATAGCAATATTTCCAGCTAGCCAGTTAGCTTGCTAACATAAAACAGTTTAATTGTTTAATATCTAAAAGCTTATATAAAAATATGACTTTACATATACAAGTGTAAATCAAACAATTGTAAGTTCATATATAGAAACAATATATACATTTTGACTTTATACTGTATATAAAACCTTATATTAAAATGGTCGAATAGTTTTTTAAAAAAAGTTTATATATAGCTTATATTAAACAATTAGCGTGCTAACATTGGCTAGCAATAATAAAACTAGGCAAGTCTCCCCGCTCCCCGCTTATGTATATAAGTGTGAATTGATTGTTAGCGCACTGGGAAAAGGAGTGATTTCTCACCTGTCGTATAAAAAGCTGTGGCGAGTGTTGGAGGAAATTCTGACCTTTAATTCAACAAGCAGAAATTGGCAGGTGGAGCTGCGAGCGATCTCTCGCCTGGCGTGTGAAAAGCTCTTAATGCTGCAGTGTTCGCTGTGTTTCCAGCTGAATGTACGGTCAATAATGACACCCTGACCTTCAAGTTCACCCTGAAGTCAATAGTGACGAAGAGAAAAAAAGAGGACAGAGATAAGAGAGGACTTATTTCACGGCCACACAATGAGCCGAGACGTTCCGATGCGTTTGTTCAACAGTAAAGGGTTTAATGTGTGTGAAATGGCAGAGGATATCAGATAAATGTTACCAGAGCTGGGAATTTTCACTGATAATGAATATTATTTACATTTCTCTTCTCCATTTTAGTGCAGACATTTCATTTATACAATGTCAAGTATCTATAGAATCTTTAGTAGAATTTACATAGAACTTATTATATCACCAGTCATGTTCACAATATAAGCTTATATAGAAATATATATATATATATATATATATATATATATATATATATATATATATAGAGAGAGAGAGAGAGATATTAGATATTATTAGCCATAACATTAAATCCACTGACAGGTGAAGTGAATAATATTTATATATCTCATTACGGTGGCACCTGTCAGTGGGTGAGTAGGAAGCAGGAAAAATGGGCAAGCGTAAGGATCTGAGTGACTTTGACAAGGGCCAAATTGTGATGGCTAGACAACTGGGTCAGAGCATCTCCAAAACAGCAGGTCTTGTGGGGTGTTCCCGGTATGCAGTGGTTAGTACCTACCAAAAGTGGTCCAAGTAAGGACAGCCAGTGAACCGGCGACAGGGTCATGGGCGCCCCAAGGCTCACTGATGCTCGTGGGGAGTGAAGGCTAGCCCACTTCTGGTCCGATCCCACAGAAGAGCTACTGTAGCGCAAATTGCTGAAAAAGTTAAAGCTGGCTCTGATAGAAAGGAGTCAGAACACACAGAGCATCACAGCTTGCTGCGTATGGAGCTGCATAGCCGCAGACCGGTCAGAGTGCCCATGCTGATCCCTGTCCATCGCCGAAAGCTCCTACAATGGGCACGTGGGCATCAGAACTGGACCATGAAGCAATGGAAGCCTGGTCTGATGAATCACGTTTTCTTTTACATCATGTGGAGGGCCGGGTGCGTGTGCGTCGCTTACCTGGGGAAGAGATGGCACGTACCACCTACCTAAACATTGTTACAGACCAAATACACCATGACAAGGGTATTCCCTAATGGCAGTGGCCTCTTTCAGCAGGATAATGCACCCTGCAAACACTGTTCAGGAACGGTTTGAGGTGTTGACTTGGCCTCCAAACGCCCCAGATCTCGATTCAATCGAGCGTCTGTGGGATGTGCTGGACAAACAAGTCTGATCCATGGAGGTCCCACCTCACAACTTACAGGACCTGCTGCTAACATCTTGGTGCCAGATACCACAGCACACCTTCAGAGGTCTTACATTTACATTTAAGGCATTTGGCAGATGCCCTTATCCAGGGCGACTTACATTTATCTCATTTATACATCTGAGCAGTTGAGGGCTGCCCAAGGGCCCAACAGTGGCAGCTTGGTAGTGCCGGGGTTTGAACTCATGATCTTCCGATCAGTAGTACGACATCTTAACCACTGAGCTACCACTGCCCACAGGTTTTGTGGAGTCCATGCCTCAACGGGTCACAGATGTTCTGGAGGCACAAGGGGAACCTACACAATTTCTTCATTTAGCAGACTGTCACTCGCTTCGGTCTTCTTTTTTTTGCCTTCATTATGTTTTCTGTCCAAAATGTTACATAATATGTATAATATATTTACTGATATTACTGATGACATATTTTTCTGTAAAATAATTTTTGTTAGAATATATATACTTCTAATTATATAGTATAGTAGAATATAGTATACTAATAATTTTTAGTTAGTATTATTAGTTAGGTTGTATAAAGCTTATATTAAACAATTGTGAGTTCACAAATGTAAAAGTTAATCAGTAAAAGTGAAAAATATAAAAACTTTTTTAGATTTTCTTTTTACATCAATGTCACGTATTTATTTTTACACATTTTTCCCCCTTTATCACCACACAACACAACACTGTAATCCAGTGAATCACCATGGTAACCTTAACACTGCCATAACACTGCTGCAGTAGGTTCTGCAAGGTTAATGGGTGTTTTTACAGGACGCCGCTGCCTCGCTGTGGATAAAGAGCAGTCGTGATGAATATACTCCGACATTCAGATGGTCATTTGTGGCCCTCAGTGTGTTTGGAGTTTGTGTTTGGAGTGTGTGGATTGACTGTGTGTTTTGCACCTGCTGCAGGTTTTTTGAGGACGGTCGTCACACACACCGCGCAGCAAATGATCCTGTGCTCGACCAGAGCCGTCCAAACTCACTTGCTTGTTAATGGAAAATGATGAGCAGTAGCTTTCTCCACAGCCACTTTGAGTCACACACACATCTCTGAACTTGCACATCCTGCAGTTTTTTGCATAATGACTAGACACTGCATGCTGATCTATCTGTCATGACCTGCTGCTCTAAAAAATCAACATAAAAACGAATCCACCTCTAGCCATTCAGTCACACAACCTACAAAGACAGGTTGTTTACTCTAATGCTAGTTCGTGGGTTATCCCGTGCAGGAGGTGTGGCTGTGGTTTGGTGCATTTATGTGATTGTTTCTACTTTCTGACCATGGGTTATGTGTGTATGAGCGCTGAGCAGTGCTGCTTCAATATAGAGGGAGTTGGAAAACTGCCATCACAGAATTACCTGTGTGTCGTTCCGGAGAGGTGAGATGGAAAATAAGAGTTCAAGTCACTTGTCAGTTTTCCGAGTGGGATGCTCTCGAACTTGTCACACCAACAGCAGTTCTGGCAAGAGCCAGCTTGTCACCGGATGAATATCACTGGTGGTTCTGGGAGCTGACGCTGGAGAAACAAGATGAGTTTCTTGACTCCTGCAGGCGATGATTGAGGCCTGACCCTGAGAAGCCACAGAATGTCAATTCATGGCACAACTTTCAGGCTGACTTGAGAACCACATGACTGTGTTTGCAGGCCTAGGCCCCATCACCCCCTGCACCCAAAAACCCACAACATGACAGCTCCACAAAAAAGATATTTCTGCATTCTGTGGTGCTACATGGACCAACACACCTGCCGCTGGAATAAGGGATCACCAAGCAGGAGCAAGCGAAAGTAGTGATGAGATGTGCCATATCACCTGACGTGTCCAACCAACGCTTATAACCTGTGTCTATTTTCTCTTCACTGAGAGCTGGAATGAGGTCTGCTGGAGCTCCAGAGAGTCAGGGCATCTCCAGGCCTCCAAATGAATTACATGCTCAGAGTCTCCATGGTTCCCGCGGTTGTACAGAGTAAGTAAAGACTCGAACAGGAGAAACTGTGACTCAATTGTTTTGTAAAAAAAAAGAAATAATAAATAAATAAATAAAATTCACTTGGTTCATTATAACCCGAGTGCCAGGCAAAAGAGACTGCAGCAGTTAATGGTCCATTTTTGTGGGCTGGGCATGTGTAGTGATGTACGTAGGTGGTTTACATCTTGGCCATCCAACCCCAACACCCTGCTGCACCTACTTGCTGTTATCAATAGAATAGGTATGGATCCAATCGGGATGCTTCTACAGATGATCTCTGTGTGGAATGGTTCAGAGGAGTCGCACAGTGACCGGAACAGCTCCATTGTGCTCGTCCGTATACTAGATGGAACAGTCTGTTTCTGCATGGACTTACACGAGGTGAACACTGTTTCTACGTTTGATGCATATTCAATGCCTCGTACTGACAAGATCCAGGACTGACTAGTTTTACATTTACATTTAGAGCATTTAGCAGACTCCCTTATACTGAGCGACTTACAGAAGAGCTTTGGAGTCTCCATCAAAAACACATAAATAATAACAGAGAAACAAAGCGATAATTCAAGTGCTTGGTGCAGAAGTAGTTGAAGTGGTAGATCTTTAGCATTAACAGTTTTCTTCTTGAGGAACCAAGTACTCACTATTTTAAATCAACCCTGGATTTGCATTAAGACCAAAGAAAAATGAACTTCTTCACTGCATTTAGTTTACATCAATTTGACCTCTTCCTTTGGGCTTTTTGAGGCATGTTACATTTAAACATCTAATGGACTGTGTTCTATATGTGTTATGTATGTATATGACATGATCGGCAGTAGACTATGCAAACAGAGAGGGCATTCCTGAAATCCCTGATGTTTTTTTTTTTTCTTTTTCATCGTTATTCCATGTTTTTACTATAAAAATCTCTCATTGTGTCTCGGCTCAGTGATTATTTTGATCGCAGATTTTCTTCTATCAAAGTAAATCCATCTGGCCTTCATGACGTTTATTACCACAAATCTGGCTGTGTGTCTTTATAAATACTTTCAGTAATTGAAAGAAATTCCTGCTTGAGCTTATCACTGCCAGGCTCAGAGGCATGGGCTGCAGTAATCAGACACCCCCCCACCCCACCCCACCCCGTCCATTTTACTTCCTCGTTCTGCTTACAAATGGCACTGATGTAAATGTTCATCGCTGTGTTGAGGTCAGTTGCCTGCAGGCTCAGAACATTTAAATCTCAGAGCAACGTCTGGTTTACAGCCCAGAGCTGCAGTCAGCTTTATTGCAGAATTAGTGTGATGTGCAGTAAAAGTGGTCTCCGGTGCTCTGGTGCTTTATAAAATCTTTAACCTTGGTGTGGAAATGGAGTGCATTTTAGACATCAGAATCATAGAAAATAAAATATGGGTCAAGCGAGACCTGTTTTGTGGTTTACTTATAATGTTATTCCACTCTTAATGCTGTCTTGTAAATGTGTTCACAGGAAATACTATAGATATTAAGGGAGAATAATGTCTTATACTGCAAAAATAAAGCTGTCACTCAGAATAAATGGCAGCATTATGATTCTAACATTAAATGCTTAAAAATATGAACATAAAAAGTCTCAATAAACCACAAATGAATCCCTGGCGCATCTTTTTAAGAATATTACAGGTTTATTTTTTATATGGTGTTTTCAAAATCATGCTTTGTCTTTGAGACAAAGAGAAAAGGAAAGAAAAAGTGAAAAAGGATAAACAGAGAGTAAAGCGCAGAGAGTGATGTTGGTGTGTATGAGAGAGATGTATGAGTGTGACTCCTCGGAGGACAGAAGGTCTCTCAGCAGCAGCTGACTGGCTGTGTTTGTGCAGGTCTGGCAGCATTAGCACCAGCTGTACCCTCCACAGTGCCCTTCAGAACTGCCCTTTCCTCCACAGAGACCTGGCCTAAACCCAACACTGACCCACAAAGAGCTGAGTCAAAAATCACACTTCAAAAACAAAACAATACCAATGTCTATAAAAACCCAACATTGTTATACTGGTCAGCAAACACGAACTCCAAAAACGCCAAACGTCCAGTCATGGAATGATAGTTTCAGTGCATCTCTACCCTAGTACTAGTGATGTAAACATTCACCACTATAGACAGTTAAAGTGAGGAGTTCATATCCGCAATGACAATCAATGACTGCTGGGCTGTTGAGGACATACCAGCCCAACAACAGTAGCTCAAATCAACTAGCCTGAATACATCCGTCTTAAAAATCTGTGCCAGACAAATGTCTGACCAGTTACCCTACCAAAAAACACAGTACACACCAACCCAAAAACATCGGCAAAAAGATATCAGCTCGCAAACGTCAGGTCAAAAACACTGGCTCAACAACAACCACCCTAAATACATCTGTCTTATAACCAGCAAACACTGGCCTCTAAAACACTGGCACTAGATTACGAACACCAGTGCAGAAATAGGGCTCATAAACTCTGGCTAGTACACGCCAAGCCAAAATCACTGGCCCAAACTCACTGGTTAATAATTACCAGCCCAACAACAACTAGCTTAAATACATCAATCTTAAAGTCTTGCCAGACAAATATCAACCCAACCACCATACCAAAAAGACTAGTCCACAAACACTGACACTAACTTACAAAAAAAGCAGAACATGAAAAACAAGGCTCATAAATTCAGATCAGTAAACACCAACCTAAAAATACCCACCCAAAAACAACTAGCCTAAACACATCAGCCCAGCAGCAATACTAAAAACATCAGCCAAGAAACATTGATCTTCACTCAACACTACTCCAACACCAAACCAAAATGCTAATCAACCCAAAACAAACAGGAAGTTTACAACCCATATAGCTGACAGATTTCTCCAAAGCATTTGGAAAGATGGAAACGCATGCTAAGTGACTAAATACAGCAAGTAGCAGTGGTCAAAAGGGGAGCATAATTTTACAAAATCAGCAATGTGTTGATCCAGATGGGACTAAAATTATATGCAATGACAGCAGGACTGGTCAGTAGGCAACTTGGTTTGTAAATTGGAGAGTGAAAAAGACTGACATGGCCGCGGCATAAAGCTAATCCCATCCAACTAGGGCTTAAGAAACTGATCCAAAAATGATCAATCAGACACGATTCAGTCCAGCTTTTCCGACAGTGGTACAGTGGGGAAAAAAGGTATTTGATCCCCTGCTGATTTTGTACGTTTGCCCACTGACAAAGAAATGATCAGTGTATAATTTTAATGGTAGGTGTATTTTAACAGTGAGAGACAGAATAACAACAAAAAAATCCAGAAAAACACATTTCAAAAAAAGTTATAAATTGATTTGCATTTTAATGAGTGAAATAAGTATTTGACCCCTTCGACTTAGTACTTGGTGGCAAAACCCTTGTTGGCGATCACAGAGGTCAGACGTTTCTTGTAGTTGGCCACCAGGTTTGCACACATCTCAGGAGGGATTTTTTGGGTCATTGTCAAGCTGGAATACTCATCCATGACCCATTTTCAATGCCCTGGCTGAGGGAAAGAGGTTCTCACCCAAGATTTGATGGTACATGGCCCCGTCCATCGTCCCTTTGATGCGGTGCAGTTGTCCTGTCCCCATAGCAGAAAAACACCCCCAAAGCATAATGTTACCACCTCCATGTTTGACGGTAGGGATGGTGTTCTTGGGGTCATAGGCAGCATTCCTCCTCCTCCAAACACGGCGAGTTGAGTTGATGCCAGAGAGATCTGACCACACCTGACCACAACACTTTCACCCAGTTCTCCTCTGAATCATTCAGGCGAACTTCAGACAGGCCTGTACATGTGCTTTCTTGAGCAGGGGGACCTTGCGGGCGCTGCAGGATTTCAGTCCTTCACGGCGTAGTGTGTTACCAATTGTTTTCTTGGTGACTATGGTCCCAGCTGCCTTGAAATCATTAACAAGATCCTCCCGTGTAGTTCTGGGCCGATTCCTCACCGTTCTCATGATCATTGAAACTTTTTGCATGGAGCCCCAGACCGAGGGAGACTGACAGATTAGGAGCACTCCCTTTAAGAGAGTGCTCCTAATCTCAGCTCGTTACCTGTGTAAAAGACACCTGGGAGCCAGAAATCTTGCTGATTCATTTACTCATTAAAATGCAAATCAATTTATAACTTTTTTGAAATGTGTTTTTCTGGATTTTTTTGTTGTTATTCTGTCTCTCACTGTTAAAATACACCTACCATTAAAATTATAGACTGATCATTTCTTTGTCAGTGGGCAAACGTACAAAATCAGCAGGGGATTTTTCCCCCACTGTATGTTGGATATGAGCATGCCATGGTGAAAGAAAAGAGATTTTCCTTTTAATTAAAAGCGAGTGAGTGGGCGAGTGAGAGTGAGAGAGAGAGAGAGAGAGATAGAGGAAGAAGTCTGTCCTGGCCTGCAGCACGTTTTCCCTGGACTGTTTTACAGATCAGTGACGTCCCACCAGGGAGCAGGACACGTGGCTGTCATTGTCTGATGGATGAAGTGACATCAGGCCGAGCTCCTGTCATCACCCAGTCTCAGAGAGGAAGATGAGGAGGTGGCTGCTGATCCGTTTCCTGACCGATGCTTCAGTGTAAGTATGAGTGGGCATCAGCGGTGCCTGTCAAAGCAGCTCAGGGGGATGAAATTCAGGGAAAGAAGAGAGGAGAGAAAGAGAGATGGAGGTGATAGGACAGGGAGACAGAGAAATGAGAGCCAACGAGAGTAAAAGAGAAAATGTAAATAAGTGAACATCAAAAACACTGGCTCCATAAAACATCACAACAGAAACAGAAGCTGAGAAAACACAAACCTGAAAACAACCAGCACAAAAACACCCACCCAAACACTGAACCCAAAATCCCTCGGGACAACACCAAGCCAACAGACAAATACTACACCTAACGCATCCAGGTGAATGATAAGAGTCCAGAAACACCACACGAGCGCACAGACCCAAAACCACACTGGGACAAAAAACACTAAACAAAAACCCCACCTCCTCCAAAACAACAAGCAACAACAACAAACAACAACAACGTTCAAAACAAAACAGTGGCTTAAAAAAAAACTTCTTCAATATCCACACTGGCTCAAACACCAAGGAAAAACAAACAAAAACACAAACACTGGCCCAAAACAAATGACCAGCCCAAAAACACCTAACTGGTGTTGGTCCTAACTGGGCTGATCAAATACTATATCAAACCCACCTAATCACAACACCTAAAAAACTAAACACCACCCCAAAAACATCAGTCCAAAAACAACAAGAAACACCACCCAAAAAGCACTAGGCAAGGCAATAAACAAAGGAACAAACAAACAAAAAAACACAGTGGCCCAAAATCAAAAACCACACAAGCCCAAAAACACTACACAAAAACACAGTCTCCAAAAGCAAACAAAACAACAACAACAACAACAAACCCAATAACAAATAAAAAACACAACAAAGCAGTGGCCCTGTTTTTGTTGTTTTTGGACAGATGTTTTTGGGGTGGTGTTTTTGGACAGATGTTTTTTGGGGTGGTGTTTTTGGACAGATGTTTTTTGGGGTGGTTTTTTTGGACAGATGTTTTTTGGGGTGGTGTTTTTGGCCGTGTGTTGTATTGGTCAGTGTTGTGATAGGAGAGTGTTTTGTAGTATTTGATCAGTGCAGTGTGCTGAGTTAGTGTTGTACTGGACTTTGGTGTTTTTAGGTCCAACAATTCTCTGGCACTTGGGTCAGTGTTTTTGGGCCAGTGGATTTTTGTTTGTTTGTTTTATTATTATTTATTTATTCATTTATTTATTTTACATTTTTTAAAATGTGTTTATTATTTTGGAGTATGTTTGTGTGTGGGTTTTTTTTTTTGTGTGTGGATTTTGAAGTACCTCTGCCCGGAACACAGACCAAAAAAAAAAAAAAAACCACCCAGAAGCACCATACCTAAAATAATGCTGGTTCAAAGATACTGGACAAAAACACCACCATAAAACCACATTAACACAAAAACACTAACACAAAAACAATGTCCTCCAAAAAAATAATAATAATAATAATTAAATTAAATTAAATACAAAACTGACCCAAAAGAAAGAACCAGCCCCAGAACCTGAAAACACTCAGCCATAACAATCACTTTAAATTACATGGATACAAGCAATATAAAACCATTAAAAACACAAACAACACCAACAACACCCACTAATCCATAAACCCCAGTGGCCCAGAAAGCATTAGTTGAAACCCTGGAAACAAACTCCTCATTCTGACTGGTTTTAATGGATTAATTAAAGTCACAGTAGCGTGTTAAACACGCGCTAACAGTAGCTAATACGCAGAACGTATTTATGCAGCTGTACTGTTAACTTTAATATTTAATCTTGCTCAGAAATCAATCATTCGTGTAATTGCCGTTACTGATAAATAACGTTAAATCCCAAATGTGTGATCATAACACAGTGAACAACGTCTAGATTTGACACCTGGAACATCTGTGTTCAAGTGAAGGTGAATGTGTGAGCTCCTGTACAATCGTTTAATAAAAACAAACCGCCTCAATAAGGTCACGCTGTCGTGATCATATGTATCTGGTGGTCATTATTACGCTGGGATCGATATCGCTCAGACCTGCAGGATGTAACAATACTAATCCCAGTGTTCAGCAGCTGCTCCCTGCTTCCAGCCAATAGATGAAGCTATTAAAGGCAAATCAGGCTACATTTCGGGAGTGAAGCGACTCCGTCTCCTCATTGATCTGTTGAGCGTAACATCTTCTTCACGGATGCCGGTAAACACTTTGATAAACACCTCTCAACGAGTTCGCGTCACCGAGGAAGAAGAAAACGGAGGATGATGAAGACGGACAAGAGGAAGAACACTGACGTGAACTCATTAAGGTTCTTCAACACTGTTAAACTCTTCCACCACAGTGCTAAATCTTCTAAAGCTAACCAGTTGAACTAATTATAAATTAAATAATGCGCTAATCAGTGTTCACTAGCTATTATTTAGCCACATAAGCTAACTACATAAATTGCAAGGTTGCTTTGCTCATTAGTTTTTAGCCACGGATGGACTTCTGGCAGTCTATGATCACAATATCACTGTTATATCTTTTAAAGATCAGGACATGTTAACTAACAACAAAATCATTTCACTGCTCCATCAGAGCTACAGCCTGGCTAACACACAGCAAACAGGCTAACAACACTAGCATGATAGTAAACAAGCTAGCACATAAACTAGCATTATTGTCATTTAAACAAGTAGCTTAAATAACCTGCTTATTTTAAAGTAATTAACACGCAGAACAATGTGATTAACGGCAGAATGATGCTCCCTGGTGGTGCTAGGAAAGTTTTGTATTTTGTAAAGATTTGTATTTTATCAATAGCATGTGAGCTGCTGACACGTGCAGGTCTGAATGTGTCTGAATTCATTGTGGGTTCTGCAGTTCTGCTCAGGAGACTAATTGAACCTCGGTGTGTGTGTGTGTGTGTGTGTGTGTGTGTGTGTGTGTGTGTGTGTGTGTGTGTGTGTAACACATCCAGCCTCGTGTTAGCAGAGCCGGATCAGTGCTCATGATGAATCCTGTTTGGTTTTTACAGCCTTTTATTTTAAACCCTAATATTACGGGTGCCATTACTTTTTTGCACTCCATAGTGCAGTGGGCCGTGTTTATCTCCACCGAGTTCCCCTTTCAGCTCCAGGCTTTGTGTAGACTCTAATGGCTTCTTTTGTGAGGGGGACACGGAGCTCGAGAAACAGGAAATGACTAAAATGTCCTCGTCCTCATCGTCCAGTCAGAGAGAGGCTTCTTCTGATTAAAAGATCATATACAAATATACAGAGCAACGAGCATTATATAGCACAAGGGATCGGATGAATTTAACTGAGACCAATCACTGATCACCACTGTTCCCAACGACCAACCACTGATCACCACTGTTCCCAACGACCAATTTCTGATCACCACTGTTCCCAACGACCAACCACTGATCACCACTGTTCCCAACGACCAATCACTGATCACCACTGTTCCCAACGACCAACCACTGATCACCACTGTTCCCAACGACCAATCACCGATCACCATTGTTCCTAACGACCAATCACCGATCACCACTGTTCCTAACGACCACTCACCGATCACCGCTGTTCCTAACAGGCCAATCACTGATCACCGCTGTTCCTAACGACCAATCACTGATCACCACTGTTCCCAACGACCAATCACTGATCACCACTGTTCCCAACGACCAACCACTGATCACCACTGTTTCCAACGACCAACCACTGATCACCGCTGTTCCCAACGACCAATCACTGATCACCACTGTTCCTAACGACCAATCACCGATCACCATTGTTCCTAACGGGCCAATCACCGATCACCACTGTTCCCAACGTCCACTCACCGATCACTACTGTTCCTAACGACCAATCACTGATCACCGCTGTTCCTAACGACCAATCACTGATCACCGCTGTTCCCAACGACCAATCACTGATCACCACTGTTCCTAACGACCAATCACCGATCACCATTGTTCCTAACGGGCCAATCACCGATCACCACTGTTCCCAACGTCCACTCACCGATCACTACTGTTCCTAACGACCAATCACTGATCACCGCTGTTCCTAACGACCAACCACTGATCACCGCTGTTCCCAACGACCAATCACTGATCACCACTGTTCCCAACGACCAACCACTGATCACCACTGTTCCTAACGACCAATCACCGATCACCATTGTTCCTAACGACCAATCACCGATCACCACTGTTCCTAACGACCACTCACTGATCACCGCTGTTCCTAACAGGCCAATCACTGATCACCGCTGTTCCTAACGACCAATCACTGATCACCACTGTTCCCAACGACCAATCACTGATCACCACTGTTCCCAACGACCAACCACTGATCACCACTGTTTCCAACGACCAACCACTGATCACCGCTGTTCCCAACGACCAATCACTGATCACCACTGTTCCTAACGACCAATCACCGATCACCATTGTTCCTAACGGGCCAATCACCGATCACCACTGTTCCCAACGTCCACTCACCGATCACTACTGTTCCTAACGACCAATCACTGATCACCGCTGTTCCTAACGACCAATCACTGATCACCGCTGTTCCCAACGACCAATCACTGATCACCACTGTTCCTAACGACCAATCACCGATCACCATTGTTCCTAACGGGCCAATCGCCGATCACCACTGTTCCCAACGTCCACTCACCGATCACTACTGTTCCTAACGACCAATCACTGATCACCGCTGTTCCTAACGACCAACCACTGATCACCGCTGTTCCCAACGACCAATCACTGATCACCACTGTTCCTAACGACCAATCACCGATCACCATTGTTCCTAACGGGCCAATCACCGATCACCACTGTTCCCAACGTCCACTCACCGATCACCGCTGTTCCTAACAGGCCAATCACTGATCACCGCTGTTCCTAACGACCAATCACTGATCACCGCTGTTCCCAACGGGCCAATCACCCTTTGTGCAGTGTAGCAGGATGAAAATGAGACACAATAAAACATCAAATATGCCACATTTTTAGTTTTTACTGGGCGGATGCTAAACATGTAGAAAGCCAGTGAAAATATTCCATCCCAAATAATCCCAGCTGAGGCATTAAACAGCAGCAGATTCACGCCTTGCTTGTTCTTCACTCAGAATAATTGACTCACGGAGGACGTGTAAACGATTTGCCGTGAAACACTCGGTGGCTTCACTCTCGGCTTTATCGGTGGACCGGCGGGGTTTCAGCTCCGGACTCTCTCTAGCGGCTCGGACGCAGCGGCTCGTGGCTCAGGAGCTTCACTGCTGTTAATGGCTTTTAATAAAAGCGCTAAAGAGGATTGATTAATAAAAAGCTCAGTGGATTGTTTATTTTATTTTGTAAGAAGCAGTTAATAATTCACATTTTTAATGTCAGAGTTTTCTCAAAGTAACACACAGAAGCATCGTATAAACAGGTTAAAGCCATAAGCAAGTGATAACAACAAGCAGACTAAGAGGGAAAAGCCTGAAATGGGGCTTCCACAAAAGTTTTGGCACCCTGTCAGTCAGTACTTGGCTAAGGATGAGCTCTGGATCCATAATAATATAATATTATAATATACAAGTATTTATTTGTATATTTGTTTATCTATCTGTCTATCTATCTATCTATCTAATGCATACTGTCATACATATTTCCGTATTATTTTCCCTTATTAGTATTTTTAACATTTAGCATTTCTGGTTGTTTTCTGAACTTGTGACAGTGCATGTACTTTAATTCATCTATTACTCTACGTTACACTCGCAGGCAACAAGTCTCTCGTGTCTCTTGTGGGTGTGTAGTGACCGCACCTTATTTTACAGCTCCAGTGAGAAACAGTAGTAGCTACAGTATACATCACCGCCAAAGCTAACCGGTTAAAGACAAAGATAACGCACTAATCAATGTGAAAATCGGTTGTTTTATTGACGTTTCGTGCTCAGCTTGGTACTAGCATCGTTCTCAGATTAGATTAGCAGAACGAGCTAACTGTAGTAGTTACGTACACTCACCAGACACAACAGCGATCTCTGCTACTTCCTTCCGAGCTTTATTTTTATTCATAACGTCTCTATACACGTTTAATGAGAGCTTGTATATGACAGGAGAAGATGAAACCATCACGCTTATATGTTAACAGTAAACAGTTAAACAGGTAGGACCACAGGACTGGTCCGAGAAATCATTCGAGCCAATCGTTTTATGAAGTAATTAGGATTTATTACTTCATCACATTATACTTAATTTGCATAAAATTAAGAATCTTTTCTTAATTTAAAAGTTAAAAGTTGAAATTGCGTCTCTGTTTTGCAGGTGTGTGTGGAAAATGAAGCTTTATCACTGCCACTAATCTCCAACTAACATTAACATTAAAACCATTAACACTTCAACATGTTCATGTTATTCACCTTTATAATGTTTAATAAAAAGAAAAGAACATTCTAGACATCCAACAATCACACACGGGTATGAACTAGTAACGTTTTAGAGCTTGTCACTGTGTCCTGTTAGACTGATTGTTTAAATAATAAACATCTCTGAACATCTACTTTTGCTTTTAGCCTTCAGTTCCACCTGTGAAGACTGCATTTGTTGTTAAAAAGGATAAACCAACATGAAGATCAGGGAGCTGTCTATGGGAGAAAAGCGAGCCAAAGAGGGGAAAACCATCGGAGCCATTGCACAAACATTGGGAATGACCAATACAACAATCTGGAAAGTCCTGAAAAAGAATGAAAGTGGTGTACTTATACGAAAGGTTCTATGTTTTATGTTGTTTAACACGTCTATGCGTAAATACGAGGAAATAAAAGCTGAAATCCTAAACTCTCGTCTCGTCTCCATCTTTCGATCTCAAACCCGAATGTCTTTGGTGTATGGTACACTTACAGTATATAGTGCCTTTACCTTTCTACAAAGTGCTTTTTACTCTGTTTCTCATTCACCCATTCACACACACTCACACAACAATGGCAGCAGAGCACTTGCCTGCCATCGGGAGCAACTTGGGGTTCAGTGTCTTGCCCAAGGACACTTCGGCATGTGGAGTCACGTGGACCAGCCCAACCACCAACCCGCTCTACCACCTGAGCCACAGCAACCCCAATGAATTGGCCTTGCCGTTCCAATAGTTTCGGAGGGGAACGTATATTAGTAGAAATAGTATTCATATTAAATGTAATAAGGTAATTAATTATAACTAATGTCAATAATATTGTCATATTAATATGATACTGAATTAATATTAGTATATTAATATCGAATTTAATAAAACTCATATGAGAAGATGCTAACTTAACCCCCCTCCAGGTGTTGGATGGATTACTCCGGTGTGTTTAGCGTGGGCGCTCAGGAGCGGTTCACTGACAGAACCGACACCCTGTAATTTTCCACATACAGCTTCGGCCGTAATTCCTCATTATAACACACAAAAGCGTTTTCTGAGAAGCACCGAAATACCTTTTCGCTGTTGTTTTGTTAGACCGCGTGTCGGGGGGGGGCGTCGGCGTTCTCAGCAGACGTGTGAAAGCACGTTTCACCTGCCAGTAAAGTGCGGAGGTTGTCAGCACGGCCCTGCGTGCGCTTTACAGACGGCCGCTCCGAGTCCGAGTCCGAGTCCAGGTTTAGACAATAAATTCGACAGCAATTTCATCTCATTTTCAACTCTTTCAGCCGATTCGCCTTCGGTCTTCAGTAAACAATACAGGAGCGAGGGATGTAGCGCAGGCCTCCAGAGCTGCCGTCTCTCAAATAAATATGTAAATACGGATCTTTTCAGAATATAAATACACTGATCGACTGTGAGGCTGGACTTACTGAATGAATAAAACAATTAGAAAATCTCTAGAGCCACGGTTTCACCAACAGATTACCAGCAATACAGTAGTGCTGCATTAATAATAATAATAATAATAATAATAATAAAAGGATGACTACAACATTTTTAACAATAATATGTTTTATATTAAAAACATTGTACAAACTACGACACATTTCTGCACCGTGGGCCGCGAGGTCGACGATACGGCTACGATTTCTCCACGATGTGCATCGCTACACTCTTAAAAACACTGTACAGGTTCTTCAATGCTTCTTTACAGCACCACAGGTTCCGCGAAGAACCATCTTCTTGTCGAGAACCATTTTTCATTGTATAGGGTTCTTGAGTTGAGCTGTATGGTTCTTTGGAGATTAAAGAAGTTCTTAATGGTTCATTACAGGTTCTTCAGCTTCTGCAGCGTATTGGTTCTTCAAGGTATCATCCATTAACAGGTTAAAGTGAACCCTATAAGGTTCTCTGTGGGACCGGAAAAGGTTCTCCTGGCTGGCATCGCTCTTAAGAACCTTACCTCGGTTCCTTAAAGCACTAACTAAGGGTTTGTTTTTATTTATTTATTTATTTATTTTTAAAGCAAACTTATATACTGATAACATGGTTCCTTGTGGCACTGCTGTGAAGAACCATTTCTGGGTTCTTTAAAAGCACCAGTAAATAGAGCAACACAAAACAGGAGCTGCTGAAAATAATCCGTCCATAACGCTCCAAATGACATCAGCGTGAAGTGTAAACTCGTATGCAAATCAGATTCACAAACCCCGCCCCCAAACAATATCACATTTAACCCAGTACAGTAAAATATAGACTTTTTATACATTTTAGCTGCACAAATGAATTCAACACAGCCCTGAAAGCATTGAAGTATTTCTAATAATTTACTCACAGATTTCATCACGAATCTGAATCCGGTTCTTCAGTGTAATCTGTATTTTGATTGGATGATTACAACCAGATATAATGACAACCAATCAGATTCAGACGTGGAGTGCTCAGGTTTACTCACCGTCACTCATCGGCAGCTTCTACACTTCTGAACCGCCGATGGAGTTCCACATTCACACACACACACACACACACACACACACACACACAGCAGAGCTCACACAACTTACACAATTTACACAACTCACACACTAAATTCTTCCTCGCTATACACTGGGCTGTGGTGGAAAACTTGTGTGTTACTGCCACCAGCTGGACTGGAGTGTGAAGTGGATAATATACAGTATATTTTTAAAAAAAGCTAAAAATATTGTAGTATTTTTAAATCAAATTATTTTTTAACACAAATGTGTATAAAATGTTAATATATATATATACACTTTTCAACTTTTCAATAATTACTCAAAAATGATACTTTTATTAAATTTACACTTTACTCTTAACTGATATTTTTTAAAAATCTAAAAATGAGATTCAGATAATTAATTTTTTTAAAAACTTTTGATTCATTTTATATATTCACGTCTTTATTTGAATTAGTTTTTATTACGATTTTTACGACTTTTTATGTAATTTCTTAAAATGTTTACGTGTTATATTTACAGCACTTACAGCATTATTATTAAATATCATATAAATATTGATCATTTTAGTTCCAGAACAAAATGATCTCCTATGTTTTATATTTATATGATTTTTCTTTATAATGAAAAGGTTTAAAATCTGAACATAATAATGATGTATAAATCTTTAGACAAGTTCATTAACAGCTATATATATATATAAATAAATAAAAAAAATCAGTTATTATTAAATTATTTTTTTTTAAAAATGACACAAATACAGCTACAAATGTTTTAATATCGTTTTGTATTCGTTTTATTTATTTACCTCCTTTTCCGTTTCTTTTTAATTCTTTTATAAATGTATAGAAATGTTAAAATGTTTAAAGTATAAACACTTTTCGTGAACGGTTTTATATTTGAGAAGGAGTTGAAGCTCTCCGTTACGGGACTCCGGGTTTATTTAACTCTAATAAAAGAATAAAAGCAGAAGAAGGTTTCAGGTGACACTAAACTCCATTTATTCTGATTTTACAAAGACTACAAAACTCTCCAGATGATTTTTTTAAATCGCAGTCTCTTATTATTTACATGATATGTTACTTACAAATGTACAAAATATAAAACATTTACGCACCGGAAACAAACCGCAATAAATGTTACACTCGCACCGAAACAGAGTCGCAACTACACAACAAAATCAAACCGAACATAAACAAGACAAGGAGAGCATCGACATGTGACCAGTGACCAGTACGCTCCATAATCATCATCATCATCATCATCATCATCATCATCATCATCAAACAAGCCCGGACTTTTAACACTTCAGAAATGTAATAACTGAATGAGTGGAAATGGGATTGATTTTGATGTTAATTAGAAAATAAATAAGAAGAAAATGATGGAGACTTTAACCGCTGGAGGTTGGAAAGGTCACTAAAGGTCGAAAATCCAATCCGGGTCAATGTTAGCATTTTATTTATTTATTTTTTGGCAGCTTAGGATTCTTTATTTTTACAGGAATTGAAGACTTTGCAGTGCATGCTGGGAATTTCCTACACAGAGAGAGAAGGTGATGAAGTGAGTTTCAGTGTTAAAGTGCTTTCAGCTGGTTTTTAGCCCGACAGCTTTGTGATATTTAACGCTTTTCTTTTTCTCGTCTAAAATCGACAACAATGACCGAATAACCATCACATTCCTGTCATTTCGGTTCCGGAAGGTGACTCTATTTAGCAGCGGAGATTAAAGTGGAATCACTTTTAGATATTCCTCATTCTTAAAAGAAAGAAAGGGAGGGGGGGGGAAGAAAAAAAAAGATATCACTTCTTTCTGGGGAGGAATACTCGTCATTTTTCTCTTAAAATTGTGAATAGTTTCAGTAAAACACTGGTTAGATTTCTGGCACAAACATTTTGAGTAGAAAGTAAACTTTACAAACTTTACAAACTTTACAAAACCCAAAAAAAAACAAAAAAAAAACAGACAACAAATTAATAAAGAAAAAAAAAAAAAAGTTAAACATAAAAAATTTAGGACTATTGGGACAGTTTTTTGGGGGGAATTTTTTTTGGCGCTCGAACTTTTAGTAATTAATATTTTTGGGAACAAATCTGAAGAAAAATATGTAAAAGTTGTGAAAATTAAAATCACAGTTTAAAAAAAAAAAAAAGATTCATCATTGTTGTTGTTTTGCTTCATATGAAATTTGGGGGTTAAAAAGATTTTCCTTAAAGAAAGTTAAAAATGTTAAAAACGTAAACATTATATTTATATTTATAAATGAATGCAGGAATGCTTTGTGTCATTTCGCACCTTTGTATTAATTAAAAAATAAAAAATAAAAAATTTAACACAAACTATTTAAAATTATTTCATTCCTCTGCAGAGATCACAGTAAAATATCCGAGTTAAATAACTGCTGAGTTTTTATTCTGACAGAAAAAAAAGAGTTCAGGCAAAAAAAAAAAAAAAAAAAAAAAAAGAAAGAAAGAAAGAAAGAAAAAAGTGAGATGTTGCATCATTTTTTTTTTTTTTTTTTAAATCTGTGCAGGAAATATTTTCATATTTATTATACAATTTCACTGTTAATTCCTAAACTGTTAAAAAAAAATAGAATTTAAAAAAATTAAACCCGAACTGAGCAAAGCAACACGACACACACACACACACACACACACACACACACACACACACGCACACACACACACACACACACACACGGAACACAACTAAAAGGTTTAGATTTGCAGCTGAGGAGAAATGATCTGAATGTTTAACAGGCGCAGATATTAAAGTTCAGGAACGGCACTGCGGGAAAGGTCAAAGGTCATTAGCACCTGGAGGATTTCGGCACTCTGCACCTTTAGAGAGTTTTTGTAAACATATCCGGGGGAAGTGAAAGAAGGAAAAAAAAAAAACAAAAAAAAACTTTATAGTCGGGGTTTTGTGTCTAAATCCAACAAACAGCAGTTCAGAAACTACTGTGACTGCATGAGCCGCTTATTTAACATCTTAACACACTTATTATTATTATTATTATTATTATTATTATTATTATTATTATTATTATTATTATTATCATAAAATATCCATTTAATTTATTATATTTTTTAAAGCACCGCTTACTGAGAGCATCTTTTGCTTTTTTCTTCACTTTTTATTATATTATGATTATATTATATTTAATATATTATGAAATAAACCTGCTGGATGTTAACATGTTAAACACGTGGCAGCTTTTCCCATTCATTTTTTTCCCCCTTAAAAAATAAAAATAAAAAAAATCAGCTTTAAAACTTTACACTATTTTGTTTCCGCAGTTCTGAGGCTTGTGACTATAAATTTATGATGTTTTTTTTTTTCCTTAAAGGTTTTGCTTCTCTCCACACTTCTATATTTGTAAAAGAAAATATAAAAAAAGGGAAATATCACAGGCATTCTTCTTAAAAAAAAATGATTTAAACTTTTTTTTTTAATCTATACAATTTATATTTATATTTATATTTATATTTATATTTATGACTACAGTATTTTCTCAACATGCTGTGACGTTAAATTTCCTCTCGTGAAAATCTGAACAACATTTTTAACACCTTTCTTTTCTTTTCTGACGTTTTGTGTAGCTGTGAATATTTTTGTGTCGTTTTAAATAAAATTTATAATATTTGCAGCAAAATAAGGCGGCATGCCCGCTAGCCGTCCACCATGTTAATGATATTTACCATATTTATGTTTATCTGTCACTGATATCTCAGTAGAATTGTCGGACATTTATGTATTTTTTATCTGTTTTTAAATAAAGTGGAGTTAATGTTGAGGTAGTGATACTGTTTCTAAGACTTGTGAATGTATTGAATAATTCATTATTGGCACCGTGTTAGTCACTCGGAGTGACGCAAAATTGTAGTTTTCCTCGCGTCACGTGTCCGTCTGATCCGTCACACTTCTGTTTTCAGTTCACGTTTGAGACGTTTGTCGTCTTTAATCCATGAACGTTTTTGTTTTCCGTTCAAAAACAAGACGTTTCACAGGAGCGGAAATAAACTGGTTGCTTTAGGCTTCAAAATCCGAGAATCTTGTTATCATTTTGCATTCATTTACATTTTCCACGTGTACAGAGTTACAGAGTAAAGTAGAGTCTGTTGTACGGTCTGAATCCCCCCCCCCCCCCGCCCCCCCCCGGAATAACAAAAGCACCGATCTGACACGATTCTTCACCTTAAACTGCAAAGATCACTTTTATTTATAAACCATTTTCATAAACTATAAAGATTTTTTTTTTTTTTTTTTACATTTATAAACCATTCAGATTTATTTTTCCTGATAAAATGAAGCTGTGACCATATAATAATAATAATAATAAAAAAAAATACCCAAAAAACAAATTATTACTATTTATTTTTTAAAAAGGCGTCATGTACAGTGTGTTTTAAACGAAAAGTGCTTTAACGCTGTTTAATGTGAGACAGGCTTGAGACATTTTTATGGTTCTACTCAAAACAACTCTGATAATCATCATAATTCATCCACTGGCTGTGGATTCATATCAACATTAGGCTTTAGCGTTAGCATTAATATTAAACTTTACAATTTTATTTATTTATTTATTTATCTATTTATTTTTTGCTAGTGAACAATTCCCGATATTTAGGTTTTTTTTTTTTCTCTCGGTAGATTGAATCGAGGAAAATGTGCAAGACTTCAAATTTTGAACCTCACACACACACACACACACACACACACACACACTCACAGACGACAGAAGTAAAAACAGCATGCTAGCAAAGCGACTTGTCTTATTTGTGCTCGTCCTCAGAGTTCAGTTCGTCCCAGCTCAACTGGGATTCCATAAATTCCATATTACATCTGGTTTATTATACACACACACACACACACACACACACACACACACACACACACACACACACACACACACACACACCGGGTTTTATAACGATGCGTCCGAAATCCGACACTCTCTCGTGAGGTAACAAAAATAAAATATGCAAACGTGGCATTTATTTGATTTACATTTCCGTCCTCTCCGAAAAAAGACGACGCTTTTTTCTTACAATTTGCAGAAGTCCGTTAGAGCTCAGCACATTTAAGGCAGCAAAGAAGCACCATAATCAGACTCGTCCCCTCGTTCCCTCGTTCCGCTTTGTATAATAATCATCCAGCACTCCAGCGCTCCTGCTGGATAAAGAGGGAACTGCAGGCAGTCGAATACAAGTGAAAACACCGCTGTGAGTTAACGCTTCAGTTTAGGTGTTGAAGATGACGAACGCTTCATCGTTTAACTCGCTCGGGCTGACGGGGTGGTTTCACAGTAGCGGAAATGAGACGAGGCCCGCTTGTGCTTGTCGGCGTACAAACGTAAACGGATTTTGGCACCACAGCAGCACCACGGAGTCGAACAAGTCGACCGAAAAACAACACTCTGGCTCGTGTAATTAACAACAATAACGCTAACCGAACTTAAAAAAAAAAAAGAAACAAGAAACAAAACTTCCAGTTGTTTGTTTGTTTGTTTGTTTGTTTGTTTGTCAGTGAACAACAATTTGGCCGGAAGTGGAATCCGTTTCTAATTGCACGTTTCACCAGTGTGTGTGTTCATCCTGCCTCTCCGGCCACCGACATCCAATCAGAAGAAAGCTAGCTCTTCCTGGTTCCTCACATAGGGGGTGGGGCTTAAAGGGCCGACTCGAGAGAGGAGTCTAGAACGTCATCATGGTGACTGGCGCTGTCACTGTCACAGCTCTGAGTGGCACTGGAGTAGTTAGCAGCTTCCTGTAGCCTCATTAGCATATTCATCTGAAGGGGAGGAGCCAAAGACAGAAAGAAAGAGAGAGAGAGCAGTTTATTAACACAGTGCAACTTGTACACAAAAACTACACCCTTTCACTTCAGTAACCGTATTCAGAGTCGGGGCAACAGTTCCGTCAGTGTTTGGGTGGGGAAAGCGCCTGGTGTTCAGAGTCGGGGCAACAGTTCCGTCAGTGTTTGGGTGGGGAAAGTTCCTGGTGTTCAGAGTCGGGTTAGGCAGCTGATTTTCTGAGCTCCACGGTGCGTGTGGTTCACACCTCCGAGTTTGCCAGATTGTTCTTGAGTAGAACAGAGGTTTTTTTTTTAACAGCGTCAGACCACCGACATTTTAAAAATGCTAAATAAAAGACTAATATTATGATATATGAATGAGAAGATGTCGAGTGTGGAATCACTGGTTTAATTTAACAAAATGGCTTCTCATTATTCAGCAACACATAGAATAGCACTTAATCCAGCACAGACTGTTATTTTACATTTTATTTATTTATGTCGTGCTCTGACGAGACACTAAATCGAGATGATGAAATCATAGTGTGTGTGTGTGTGTGTTTGTGTGTGTGTGTGTGTGTGTGTGTGTGTGTGTGTGTGTGTGTGTGTGTGTGTTAACCCAACTCTGAATATGGAGCTGTAACATTAACATTTAAAAACTTTAACATTAACATTAGAAGAGCAGTTTGGTTTATGGGGACCTGAAAATGTCAAATTGGTGAAATAATCACAGACATTTAAATGCATGCATACACACACACACACACACACACACACACACACACACACACACACACACACAAACACAAAAGACGGATGTAGGATGTATTTATAAGAAAACTGAAGTAAACACACCACTTTACACTAATAAACACCACTTTACACTACTAAACACCACTTTAGACTAATAAACACCACTTTACACTAATAAACACCACTTTACACTAATAAACCACTTTACACTAATAAACACCACTTTACACTACTTTACACCAATAAACACCACTTTACACCAATAAACACCAATAAACACCACTTCACACTAATAAACACCACTTTACACCACTTTACACCAGTAAACACCATTTTACATGAATAAACACCAATAAACACAACTTTACACCAATAAACAGCACTTTACACCAGTAAACACCACTTCACACCAATAAACACCAGTGAACACCACTTTACACCAATAAACACCA
>CM042538.1:32882899-32885399 GCA_023630585.1 Cranoglanis bouderius
AAGCCGTCTGTTTGCAACTGCGACGCTCACGCTCACGAGTTTACCGTTACCTCAGGATGGAAGCTAGCGTTTGTCGTTGAAAAGGCGTTAAAACTTAGCTATGGGTCAGGCCTCCGTCATCCGCTATTGTTTTGCCGCAATGACTTCAGGGACTTCTGTGTGCGCTCAGGTCTGCGTCCCCATGAATCCTCGCTATCAAGAACACATCCGGGTCACTTCACGCGTCCCCGGTACTCACGGTCTTGTACTGGAATCGAACTTCGGAGGTGGATGGCGAGTTCACAAGGACGTGAGATTTTGTGTCACAAACATTCAAAGGTTTTGCGTTTTCCTGTTCAAACTAGTTCAGTTAAGTGGAGAGCCAATCAGATCGCAGCTTCAACATTCTGAAGCTAGCAGCCGGAAAATACGCAGAAGGAAGGCGGGGCTTCTGAAGCTGATCCTGCTGCGTTGTTTATTTCTCTGCGATTAAATTAGTGCACAATTTACACACAATTTCTGATTAAATTTGTTGTTTTGTAGTTTTGCCTAAACACTTTAAACGCCAAATAATAACAATTTGAAAATTGTTTTCAGAATGTAGTTTATATCATTCACATCTACATAGTAGAAATTTACTGCTGAATAAAATCTGATGCTATTTATAATTAAGATACAATACAATGCCTAAGGTTTTAACCTGCAATATTTTAATTACGAGCTCAGTGTACAATCATTTCTTTCATTTTTTTAAATTTACAATTTCAATGTATATAATTTTACTATTTTTTACAATGTCCCTGTACAGAAATTTCTGTTTTTTTTTTTTTAACATTTATTTACAATGTTCTTTCAGCTTAAATGTTTACAGTTGTTTCTTTTACAGCTGTGTATCAGTGTATAGACATTTTATTTTTAGTTAACATGTACACAAATTCTATTCTTTACCATTTCAGTGTATAAAAATTACTGCTCTTTACAGTTTCAGTATACAGAAATGATCTTTTTTTTTTAGAGTTTCGGTGTTTAGAAACTTCAGTTCTGTTTGTGTGTTTACCATTTGTGGTATTTGCAGTTGAGGAAGCCGTTGAAGATGTCGCTCAGGTTGCCGATGTGGTGCAGGTTATCGATCAGAACCACCAGGGGGAGCTGACGCTCTCGCTCACCTTCATCACAGTTACAGCGTTCAGCGAGAGCTGAGAGGTACTGACACAGATCCTGTACACACACACACACACACACACACACACACACACACACACACACACAATTATACATTTTGAGTTTTAGTAATACACACACAGCTTTATAATTTCTTTAAAATTCGGTGTATATTTATCACAGTATTAATAAGCAGTTTATAAACCGTGTACTAACCATTTATAAAGCAATCATTTGATTATTATATATATATATATATATATATATATATATATATATATATATATATATATATATATATATATATATATATATATATAATTATTTATACCTCCTGAGAGCATTATTTATTTATAAGAATACCTTTAACCTTAGCATTTATTATGAAATGGTCTTATTTTTACTAGCACACTACTTTTACATTAGTTCTACATTATTTACATTGTATTTGATACTTTATTCTCCCTCTTACACACACTGTAATTGCTATCAAACCATTTTTGTTATATATTGTTAGTGACTACTGTTTTTTCATTTCATCATTTCTATTATTTTACTATTTTACCACCTTGCTGGATTTCTGGTCCACGTTGAAGCAGGCGAGGCTGCACTCGTTCACTTCCCGCCCGCTCTTGTTGATGATGTAATGCGCCAGTTTGTTGGCGAGGTAGGACTTCCCCGTGCCGCTCGGGCCGGACAGGATGATCCTGCGATGCTCCATCAGCAGATTCAGGTAACGCTGGATTATGGGTTTGGGGATTAACGTATCGAACACCAGGTCGTCTATACTGTTCTCCCTCACACCTGAAGACAAAAACACCATTCATTCATCTGTAGATTTATTTACACTCTCATCCACAGTAAACACACGCAGCCAGGTCTTATTGCTAATATTCTGAAATTGTGTTTTTGTATAAAATACTGTATTTTAATGTTAATGATTGAACTAATATACTTAATTAACTTTCAACCCTCAATTTGTACCGACATCAAAGATAAAAATGTCATTTTAAACTTTAAGACGAACAACTAAACACTTGAATTGGATTCTGCCACGTCGGTAAGACACTTAGTATGAATGCGAAGTATTGCACTGAGTTCTGTGTATTAATACTATAATACTATATACATACTACAACAGTGTTGAGTGAGTACTCCAAATACTAAGTACTAAATAACTACTGATTTATTTGTATCTTTTATGCACCTCTTATGCACCAAGTACTGAATAAATGCTGAATTCTTATCTAGCATTAATACTGTTTCATAAGTACTGACTACTGAGTACTGAATCTTACATATAAACTGTAAATGGGACGTATTGAGTGAGATTTGTAGTGACCTCTTATGTACTATTAAG
>CM042538.1:32892899-32897899 GCA_023630585.1 Cranoglanis bouderius
TGTCATTATCTCTCTCTCTCTCTCTCTGTCTGTCACAGTACAGAGAATTAGGGACCAAACAAAGGGAAAAAGGGAGGGAAAGAGTTCACCGATACATGCTTTCTATTCGAATTACTGCCTCCATCATTTATCAGTCCATTTATACATGCAGGAAAGGTTTACAAGTAGTTTTTCATATTCACCTTGTGTCCTCTGTCCCTCCCCTAAAGAAGCCAGGGAAAAAGTCATCAAAGTATTATAAATAAAACAGAGACATCATTATCTATTCCACAGACTGTGACTATCTCTGGCTCTATCCACTACAAATGAACTATTTCGGGGGATTCCTCAGGGTTAGGGGTTTATGTGGATAGGTTCTCGGTTTTCTAAATGGGTTCTACTTGGAAACCTCTCTGACAGAGTAACACTCTGTTGTAGGGTTCTACATGAAAAGTTTAAGGTTCCTCTAGACGGACAAATCAAAGAACGCTTAAAGGTAGTGTAGTAAAGATTATCCAGTGTATTTAGGAAGGCATACAATATATCAAAATATGATAGTGTCCCAACAACGAACAGTAGTGGGTAAAGAATATCCGAAATTTACAGTTTGTAGTAAATATTGAGAAGATTACCATTTAGGACACAACTTTTATTTTCCATTCTCCATGAATTCAAATATTTATGTATAATTAGCTCAGTGGTTAAGACGTTGGCCTTCTGACCGGAAGGTCATGAGTTCAAATCCCAGCACTGCCAAGCCATCACTGCTTAACCTTCAACTGCTCAAATGAATGTAAGTTGCTCTGGATACATAAATGTAAATAATAGTACAGTGTCTGACGTTAAAAAACTTAAAACACCTTATGACCCTAGGTTACATCAGTGATGATATGTCCAAGTGCATCATGAGATTTAATATAAAATCAAATGACGCAAATCATAATGATTGGACAGTGTCAAATGTCCTCACAATCACCAGGTCCTCATAATGATTGGACAGCGTCAGATGTCCTCACAATCACCAGGTCGTGATCATAATGATTGGACAGCGTCAGATGTCCTCACAATCACCAGGTCGTGATCATAATGATTGGACAGCGTCAGATGTCCTCACAATCACCAGGTCGTCATAATGATTGGACAGCGTCAGATGTCCTCACAATCACCAGGTGGTGATCATAATGATTGGACAGTGTCAGATGTCCTCACAATCACCAGGTCCTCATAATGATTGGACAGCGTCAGATGTCCTCACAATCACCAGGTCCTCATAATGATTGGACAGTGTCAGATATCATCATGCCCTCAAAAGTATTTTACAGCTTTTATTTGAAAAACTAAAATAGCAACAATTTCCTTCTGATTGCTGAAGTTAAGGTTACAGTGTGTGTGTGTGTGTGTGTGTGTGTGTGTGTTACTCACCCAGCTCTTCTTCTTCTTTTTCTTGTCATCCGGGTCTTTGTTGTTTAAGCTGCTGTGACTCACGGCACTGTTAATGCTCGACACACTTTCTGAGGAGTGCTGACGCCGAACTAACACACACACACACAAACACACACACAAAATTCTCAATTCTGTTGTTCCTTGTAGAACTGGTGCTGTGTCAGTGGTATCTTAATCACAGCTGTGTGTGTGTGTGTGTGTGTGTGTGTGTGTGTACCTTTGTGTAGATGCTCAGGTCCATTCAGAGCCACCTGTATGGCAGTTTGTGCATCTGTGTTTTGAGCCTTTAAAGCTTCAATTGTCTCTCTCAGCTCTGCCAATTCCGATTCCTATGTGCGCGCACACACACACACACACACACACACACACACACACAAAGTTAGCCTACACTTTCAACAAATTTCATACATTAAAACAAAACCTATCATTTCATTTCACTGTAGTCTACTGGAAGCTGTAGTCTAGTAATCTACACGTGTGTGTGTGTGTGTGTGTGTGTGTGTGTGTTACCTTTTGTTCCGCCGTCATGGTGAGACTCTGTAAGCGACATGTCATGTTTGTCAAACTCTTCTCAAACGCTGCAACCAGGTGAGCCTACACACACACACACACACACACACATACACACACACGTTAAAGTTAAATAATTAGTAACAGAATGACAGAAGCCTTAATGAGAAAATAAGCGTTCTGATTGGCTGCTCTGTGTCTTTCTCACATTGGCTGATAGCTGGGACGTCAAGGTCGCAACCTTTTCCTGAGAAGCGTCCAGCTCCCGGCGCAGCTTTCTGATTTGCTGTAGAAACAGGAAGTTCTCGTTATAGGCACAGGAAGTCAGCATTAATAACACACTGCTGTAACGTGGATAGAGAACATAAACACAGAGTGAAAAGACTTAAACACAATGAAACTTCATTAATACAGAGCCCTCCACTAATATTGGCCCCCTCGGTAAATATGAGTAAAGAAGGCTGTGAAAATTCTCTGCTCTCATGGATATTAAACAATTGCAAATAAAACAAAAAATCCAAAAAATAACTTTGTTAAATATAGGTGTGCAACAATTATTGCCACCCTTTACGTCAATACTTTGTGCTACCTCCCTTTGCCAAGATAACAGCTCTGAGTCTTCTCCTATAATGCCTGATGAGGTTGGAGAATATATGGCAAGGGATCTGAGACCATTCCTCCATACAGAACCTCTCCAGATCCTTCACATTTCGAGGTCCACGCTGGTGGACTCTCCTCTTCAGTTCACCCCACAGGTTTTCTATGGGTTTCAGGTCAGGGGACTGGGATGGCCAGGGCAGGACCTTGATTTTGTGGTCAGTAAACCATTTTTGTGTTGATTTTGATGTATGTTTTGAAGCTTTCTGGCAGAGGCAGTCAGGTTCTCATTTAATATCTGTTGATATTTGATAGAGTCCATGATGCCATGTATCCTAACAAAATGTCCAGGTCCTCTGGCAGAAAAACAGCCCCAAAACATTAAAGAGCCACCACCATAATTAACCGTGGGCATGAGGTACTTTTCCATATGGCTACCCCTCTGTGTTTAAATAAACAAACCACCTCTGGTGTTTATTGCCAAAAAGCTCTATTTTGGTTTCATCTGACCATAGAACCCGATCCCATTTGAAGTTCCAGTAGTGTCTGGCAAACTGAAGACGCTTGAGTTTGTTTTTGGATGAGAGTAGAGGCTTTTTTCTTGAAACCCTTCCAAACAACTTGTGATGTAGGTGACTTCGGATTGTAGTTTTGGAGACTTTCTGACCCCAAGATGCAACTAACTTCTGCAATTCTCCAGCTGTGATCCTTGGAGATTTTTTGGCCACTCGAACCATCCTCTTCACAGTGCATTGAGACGTTATAGACACGCGTCCAATTCCAGGTTGATTCATAACATTTCCAGTTGACTGGAACTTCTTAATTATTGCCCTGATGGTGGAAATGGGCATTTTCAATGCTTGTGCTATTTTCTTATAGCAACTTCCCATTTTGTGAAGCTCAACAACCTTTTGCCCACATCACAGTTATATTCCTTGGTCTTACCCATTGTTATGAATGACTAAGGGAATTTGGCCTATGTGTTACCTAATATTTAAACCCCTGTGAAACAGGAAGTCATGGTTGAACAATTTCCTGTTCCTAGTCACCCAGGTATAGTAAAAAAATGTAACATATCAATGGGAATATACTTCAAATATATTTTTCTCATATGAATTTATAGGGGTGCCAATAATTGTTGCACACCTATATTTAACAAGGATATTTTTTGGATAAAGTTGTGTTGTGTTTGCAATTGTTTGATATCCATGAGAACAGAGTGTTTTTGTGAATTTTTTCAACAAAAGATCAAAAGATTAAACAGTAAAGACAATTTTTCACAGCCTTCTTTGTTCATATTTACCGAGGGGGCCGATATTAATAATCATATTAGTGGAGGGAACTGTATTAATCAGCTCATGCACTTCATTACAGAGGGGATTCATAAACAAGTCAGAATAAACTATTTAATAATTAATACACTATTTTAATACTTTCATTTAATGAGAAATGCATTACAGGTATGGATTAATAATTATATTTATAGCGCATATTTTGTATATTTGAATATTATTAAACAAGTGCACTAGCATTTGTGTAGTCCTCATTATAGAAAGTGTTGCATTAAATAATTAATAAACAAACAAAAACAAAATAGAACACTAATTTTACCCAGATAATAGGCAAAATTAGTAAAAATAAATAAATAAATAAATAAAAAAACACACAAAAAAACAACAAATTGATAAAATAAGAATTCTTCTTCTTCTTCTTCTTCTTCTTATTATTATTATTATTTTTATTATTATTATTATTATTATTATTGTTGTTGTTGTTATTATTATTAATTTGATTAGTGTTTATTTTACAATTTTGTGGTTTATTATTTACTTATTTGTTTAATTATTAATTTTATTAAAAATATTCTAAAATTTTTAGAATATAAAGTACATTTAAATTATAATTATTAATCCATGTCTGAAATTTACAACAACAACAACAACAACAATAATAATAATAATAGAAATTGCAAATAGAGATTAATAAAGAAAATAATAATAGTGGATTTTTGGCCTTTTACAGACTAAGCTTTATGATATTTATTATATTTATTATATTGATCAGAAAGACACATAACAGAAAAGGAAAGTCACTGTACCTCAGAGTGAGCTTTTTCCTCGGTCTGCAGGGGAGAAAATGGTCAAAAAATGAATGATTAATTCTCTTCCCAGCAGCACTGATATTAATAACCCAACACAAAACAAACTTGAGCACAAAACCCCCTGATTTCACCTCAGACAGGAAGAGAATCAGTGAAAAAGCCCAGAGTAGAGGGAAAGCACAAATAAATCAGACATGTAGGGCACTAAAGTCTGAGTGCACTACCAGGAAGTGTCTTTACTTCATCAGTCAGCAAACTATAAACATTATATCATTTTTTCATGGTTATTGTATTCGGATGATCTTATTACAATTACAATGATAAAGAAAGGCAATTTTAATGGTCTTATATCATTGAGAAATGTTATATA